>JAOTQR010079986.1:0-41415 GCA_025774065.1 Solanum ossicruentum
AAAGCTCCAATATTATGACCACCAAAAGAATAATCTCAAAGGTAATATAAAGATAAAGCATTCAGTTTTGATGGGTGGCAGCCCGAGGGGGTTCGAGAAGAACCTAGCATAGGGACAATCCTGATACAGTATTACGGGTGGTAGCCCGAGGGGGTTCAAGAAGAACCTAGCATAAGGATGATCCCGATATAGATTACCACTGATCAGTTAGTCACTTGTATTACAGCTGTGCATAGATTTTACAGTACAAATTTCACAGTAAAGGTAAAGTAATATAAAGGACATAAAGTACAGAATCCCACAATATAACTAAAGATGGTCTTTTATGCTACATCAGTGTACAGTATCACTTGAGTTGCTATATCATACATAGTGTTCCCTGCCTTACATACTCAGTACATTATCTCATACTGACGTCCTTTACAGGGGACTTGTATTTCATGCTGCAGGTACAGGTGCTAGTAGATCTTCCCAGTAGGAGTACAGGATATTCAACCACTGTCACCGAGCTCTAGGTTGCTTCGGGGCTTTGTATATGTCTAGAGTTGATGTTTATATTTTACATTTAGTTGAGGCGGGGCCCATCCCAACCCTTATTTGATACCTCTTATTATCTAGAGGCTTTGTAGACTATGTAAATTAAAGTGTAGTTATGCCCTCGTACTTTAGACAGCGTGGCCCCAATGGCCTATTCATATGCATTTCTCCTTTGGCTGTTATCACTGTATATTTTCTTTAAGGCATGTTAAAGGTGGAAATCCCTTATAACAGGTATAGAAATAGCATAGTTACAGGTTGGTTCTCCCGAGCCTTATCGGCATCGGGTGCCGGTCCGCCCTGACGGGGCTTGGGGTGTGACAGATAAGTTTCATAATCAACATACATAATAATAGACAATAGGAATGATATAGTAATATGACATGTATAACTAAAGCAGAAGGAAAACATGCTTAAGTAACCCATGCTCATATAGGATATCATATGTGTAGAAGAGACCAAGCTAAATTTCCAAAGAACGAACCCCTTTTTAGGTTAGTGATGTTGCCACCCCATCACTTAGGTGGATGAGTACTAAGCCTCATCTAGGTTGGTGATAATGCCACTCCATCATCATAGTCGAGAAGTACAAACCCTTCAATAGGTTGACAAGTACAAACCCCCATCTAGGTTGGTGATAATGCCGCCCCATCACTAGGTGGAGAAGTACAAACCCTTCACTAGGTGATCTGGATGCTCAAACCCCCTGGATTGGGCATGGTTGATTCTACACTTTATATACGATTCATCATATGCTCTAGTGCAATACTTCATATAGGAATAATCATATATATAAGCTCATTTCATCATCACAACATTATCCATATCATAGCTCATGTTTTGGACCTTCATTTCCTCAATAAACCTTAACCGGACATTTTATCAAACACCTTGGGATGTGTAATAGGGGTAAAAGACCATGCAATTTGGAAATGAAATCATGCAACAAAATCTATAGTAAAACTATAGTGAAGTGTTTTAGGGAGTATTGGGAAATATCTAGGATGATATAAGGGTGAAATTTGGCTAAGTATAGATAAAAACACGTTTGGGGAAACTTGGGCCCAACACTTAGAATATTTTGGGCCACACAGGAAAAACACTAGTAGGCATAATATAGCTCTCTGCATCACGGAGAGGACACATAGAAGGAATTACACTAAAGCGCACCCTTGGCGCATTGCAGAGGGAACACATAAACCTCACTGGAATTTATCACTTAAAAATTTATAATTGCTAATCTTTCTCTCTTAAATCGGGGTTAGACACTTTTTCACCTAATTTGACCCCTTGATCGCAAATATGAAGTTGGATTTCTGAAAGAGTCAATGGATTTTAAGATATAAAAAAATTTAAATTCTAGATATTGCGAGGTACCTTTTTCGGGTTGTTACAGGTGGTATCAGAACATAAGGATTGAAAGCATCCTAAGGAGTCCAACATGCTGCGTCTAGTAATGTCTTGTTCATTTGTGTGAAGCTCACCACATCCATGAGCTGATAGGCTATGAGACATTTAGGAAATTGCTTCTTTTGTGATATATGTCATGCCTTTAAGACTCTCATTCTCTAATGCTTGTCCCTTGATATTTGCATAAGATGGCTCCACGATGCAATCCATTTCCTAAGGGATATGATGCTAATGATGAAAAAGTTTCTCTATCTCCTCAAGTTCCTCAAGGCTGTCAAGTAGATAATGTTACTAATGATACTTTTAGGGCTCTATACGATATTGGCGCATGTCATTGCTTCACTAAAGACTCCCACTCTAGCTTTAAGGATAAGGGATTTTAAAAAGATCAATCCCCATAGTTTCTTATTCCAAGGTGAATGAGGATCCACAAGATTTCATTGATGAAATCTATAAGGTGGTAGAGATTATGGGGGTGTCATCCAAGGAGGGGGCCACATTAGCAGCATATCAACTTAAGGGAGTTTCTTGAGTTTAGTTTACTTAATGGAAATCTAAAGGACTTGAAGAAGGAGCTATTAGTTGGGAGATGTTTAAGGTCTCTATCCTTGATCATTTCTTCCCACTTGAACTAAGGGAAGGTATGGTGATAAAATTCATGAATTTAAGACAAGATGGTATGAGTGTGAGGGAGTATACCCTCAAATTTACAAAGTTGTCCAAGTACCTTGGTGCTTCCCTAGTAGACACAAGCTATGTGGTTAACCAAGTAATATAGTAGCTCTAAAAGAGCCAAGATACCGAATCCAAAGGACTTTATGTGGCTCTTAATTATCACAGAAGATGATTATGCAATGCGTGTTCTTCAAAGATAAGTGATTATTAATTATTAGTACTGAAATATTTAAATTAATTAAACACTAAAATTAAATGATTACTAGGAGATCCGGCCCAAATAAACCGACCTCTCCAACCTCAAACCAACCCACTGGTGATCTACATCCTCTCCTACAAAGAACCTCAAAAGGAGCCATACCGATGCTAGAGTGAGAGCTATTGTTGTAGGCAAACTCAATTAGTGGAAGATGGCCATCCCAACGACCTTTAAGCTTCAAGACACAAGGCCTAAGCATATCCTCAAGTGTTTGAACTGTACTTTTGGCTTGGCCATCGATTTAAGGCTGGAAGGTCGTACTAAGGTGAACATTGGTACCAAGACCCCTTTAAAAGTACCTCCAAAAGTGTGAAGTAAATTGTGCACCACGATCCGACATAATAAATAAAGGTATCCCATGTATCCTCACTAATGCAGGGATGTACAACCTTGCAAACTCTTCAGCCCATATACATAGTCTTAACAAGTAGAAAGTGAGTCGACTTCCTCATCCTATCCACCACCACCCATATGGAATCAAAACCTTTTCTAGTTTTAGGCAACCCAACCACAAAATCCATAATAATTACCTCCCACTTCCAAGTGGGAATCTCCATGTCTTGGGTTAGGCCACCCAGCCTTTGATGTTCGGCTTTGACTTGTTGACAACTACGGCAACCGAGAACAAATTTAAGAATATCCCTCTTCATGCCTCCCCACCAATACACATTCATTAAGTCTCTATACATTTTGGTGGAACCGGGGTGGATAGAGTAAGAAGAATTATGGGCCTCATAAAAAAATCTCTCCCTTAAACCATCAACACATGGCACACATAATCTACCTTAGTAACTAAGGGAATGATCTCCCTCTTGGGAGAAAACCTCTCCTTGCCCTCTTTCACCAAGGCCTTCAATTCAAGCAAGGAGGAGTCAAGTTCTTGTTTGGCTATCACCTCATAAACCAGGGAAGACTTGGACCCATTAATAACCACAAAACCATCATCACCAACCTCTTCAAACCTAACCCCCAATCTAGCCAACCTATGAACCTCCTTAGCAATCTCCCTATCACCACCATCCACATGAGCTAGGCTACCCATGGACATCCGACTCAAAGCATCCGCCACCACATTTGCCTTACTCGGATGATAATGTACACATGTTATAATCTTTGAGAAGTTCTAGCCACCTTCTTTGTCTCAAGTTGAGACCTTTTTGTATGAAGACATATTGAAGGAACTTATGATCGGTGAAGACATCAACATGCACCTCATAAAAATAATGACGCCAAATCTTTAATGCAAACACCACGGCTGCTAATTCAAGATCATGGGTAGGATAGTTCTTTTCATGAACTTTGAGTTGCCCAGAAGCATAGGCTATGAACTTACCATTTTGCATTTGAATGCAACCCAAACTAACTCTAGATGCATCACAATACACAACAAAATCCCCAAGCCCATCCGACAGTGACAATATAGGAGCGGACATAAGTCGATGTTTCAATTTTTGGAAACTTTTCTCACATTCACCAGTCCATTCAAACTTAACCCTCCTTAAAGTTAATTTTGTCATAGGGGAAGCAATGGAGGAGAACCCATTCACAAACTTTCTATAGTAACCTGCAAGGCCCAAGAAATTCCTAATATCCGACGGGGTCAATGATCTAGGCCAATTTCTAATCACATCGGTCTTCTTAGGATCCACTTTAGTGCTATACCCTGACACCACATGACCCAAGAATGCAACCTACTTCAATCATAACTGACACTTGTCATACTTAGCATACAATCTCTCCTCCCTCAATATTTGCAACGCCACCTTCAAATGATCCATAAGCTCCTACCTACTGTGTGAATCGATCAAAATATCATTAATGAAGAATATGGCAAAGGAATCAAGGTAGGGTTCGAAGACCCTACTCATTAGGTCCTTGAAGATGGCCGATGCATTAGTCAACCCAAAGGCCATCACCACAAATTCATAGTGTCTATACCTAGTTCGAAAGGCCGTCTTGGGAATATCACTTTCCCTCACACTCAGACTGAAGATCAATCTTAGAGAAAAATTTGTCCCCTTGCATTTGGTCAAACAAGTCATCACTTCTCCGAAGAGGATACCTATTCTTTATAGTGACCCTATTGAGTTGCCGGTAGTTAATGCATATTCTAAGTGACCCATCTTTCTTTTTTACAAACAATACCGGAGCATCCCAAGAAAATTGACTTAGCCTAATAAATTTCTTTTCCAACAAATCTTTCAATTGCTCTTTTAACTCCTTCAACTCCGCTAGGGCCATACAGTAAGGGAGAATGGAGATTGGTTGAGTGTCAGGAAGGAGATCTGTGCCAAAATCTATCTCCCTCTCGAGAGAAACACCGGGAAGGTCATTTAGGAAGACATCAGCAAACTCGTTTACAATGGAGACCGACTCAATTGAAGGGACTTTGGACTCCACATCTTTAACCCTCACAAGATGATACAAACACCCCCTAGAAATTAACTTATGTGCTTTAATGCATGAAATGAATCTACCCTTGACCACCATATCTTGACTTTCCCACTCAAGGACGGGTCATTAGGAAATTGAAACTTGACCCTACGAGTTCTACTGTCAATAGACGCTTAGCAGGCATACAACCAATCCATCCCAAGTATGACATCAAAATCCACCATCTAGTTCAACAAGATCACAAGACAACAACATATGCAAAATGCAAATAGGAAAACTCTTATAAACTTTCCTAGCAACAGTAGTGGCACCAATAGGAGTAGACACTCCAATATTACTCATGCAACAACTCGGGGACAATATGATACTATTTACCAACAAGAGGGGCATCAAAGGAAAGAGTGGCACCAGCATCAATTAAAGCATACACATCAAAGTCATAGATTTTCAACATATTGGTAATAACATTGAGAACCTCACCAATCCATTGCCTCCCATATAGAGCATAAAATCTATTGTGCCTTGGGGAATCACCTTGAGAACCACCTCTACCTAATGGAACTACATTTACACCTCCACCCTTTACACATTTTCTTGGATAAGCTACCTTCTTGTGACCAAGCTCCCCACAATCGATGCATGTATTAGAACACTTAAAATGCGAGCCGTGATGACCCTTCCGACATCTAGGACACACATTATTAGGGGCCACACCACCAACACCTTGAGCTCTAGGGAAGTCATTGGAAAACTCCCTATTTGTAGCATGAGAAGGCCCCAGGCCTTGATGGAGTCAGCCACCCCTATGGAATTTACCCCAATGACGAGCTCTCTTAGCCTCATGGCCCCTTCTTTTGCTCATCTTTTCTTCTTCTATTTTCTTAGCAAATGTCATCAACCTAGACAAGTGCATGTCAAAAATTAGCATGGCGGACCAACATTCTTCACTTACCAAGTCGGAGACCCTCACAACAAACTTATTCATCCTTAACCTATGATCGGCCACCAAATAAGGAACATACTTTGAAAGTTGATTAAATTTGACGGACTACTCCCTCACACTTAAACCACCTCGTTTCAAGTTCATAAACTCTACGAACCTTGCCTCCTTAAGCTCAATAGGGAAAAACCAATGATGGAAGGCCAATTTGAACTCCTCCCAAAGCACCACATTACCATCCCCCTTCTTACCCTTCCATTGCTCATACAAAATTTGGGGTACCCCTTTGATTTGGTATGCCACCAACTGTGTTTTTTCATTTGGCCCAACAACCATGATATTCAAGATTTTGTAGACCTCATCAATGAACTCTTGTCGGTCTTCATCCACCTTTGATCCATGGAAAATTAGAGAATTTATACTCATAAAGTCTCTTACCCTAGATCCCATTGTATTAGTATGAGGGACTTGGGCCCCTTGTTGGACTTTGTTGGCCACCATTTTGGGATTCATAGTAGGAGCATCTTGGAGCTCACTATTGATAGGTTGCTCTTTAGGAGTTTGGGCACGTATTCCTCTAGTGTTTGGAATGATCTAGCATAGCAAAGAACAATCGTTGTGGTGGAGGGAGGAGGGAAACTCACTATAACTCTATAGCATGACATAGAACATGAAGAAGGGAAACATTTCCTAAAAATGCCTCATAGCCTCCTATTCATAGTCATGGCGCACTTCACAACCATAAATAGGACTTTAATTGATGTGGTGTGTTCGACTTTGAGGATCTATCAACCTAGTGCTATGATACCAAGCACATCCCAACCCTAGGGCCTAGACATGACATGACGAATGGGGAACCCGACAGAATCCCAATCAAGCCTCTCAACTTATCATTACACATCGTTAGTCGCGGAAGCATGTAAAAGACATAAAACAAGCATAAAAGAGCAAAGAGGATATGGTATAGCTCGCCAAAACATCAACATCAAGATAAGGAGTCATAGCTCATATCTTAATTACATAACTTGTCCAACAACACCTCTAAGTACATAGATAGAGTGGGGGCCAAGACAAAGTAACCGAGCTAACCCTCAGAGTCAAAACAGAACATAAGAAATTGTCTCAATACATATATAATGGCAATCATAGACTAAGGTCCCCGAAATGGAGGAGTCACCAGCAAGCTTGGAATAGCACTATCTAGCCACGTGGAAGGAGAGGATGATCAACTTGAGCACTGGTTCCCACAGGGTGATATCATGTAGGAAAGAGTATGCATTAGTACGTTTGAATGTACTAAGTATGTGGGATGCCATGCAAAAAGGATAAGTTTCATAATCAACATGCATAATAATAGACAATAGGCATAATATAGCAACATGACATGTATAACCAATGGATAAGTAAAACATGCTTAAGTAACCAGTGCTCACATAGGATATCATCTGTGTCGAATAAACCAAGATAAATTTCTAAAGTACCAACCCTTTTGTAGGTTAGTGATGTTGCTACCCTATCACTTAGGTGGATGAGTACTAACCCTCATCTAGGTTGCTGATAATGCCACCTTATAACCATGGTGGAGAAATACAAACCCTTCCATAGGTTGATGAGTACAAATCCCCATCTAGGTTAGTGATGATTCCATCCTATCACCAGTTGGAGAAGTACAAACCCTTCACTAGGTTATCCAGGTACCCAAACCCCCTGGATTGGGCATGATCGATTCTATACTTTATACAGGATTCATCATATACTCTAGTGCAAACTTCATATAGGAATAATCATATACATAAGCTCATTTCATTATCACAACATTATCCATATCATATCTTATCGTTTTGACCTTCATTTCCTCAAGAAACCTTAACCGGACATTTATTAGCAGTGTGTAGTAGGTGTTAAAGACCATGCAATTTGGAGATGAAAAAGTACAAGAAAATCTGTAGTAAAATGATCAATCAAAACCTTGCAACACCGGAAGACATTCAAATAAAAAACCTCATCAAATCCAACATTAGATCTAAGATTTAGAGCTCAAAATATGCTAAAACAACCATACTTTTAAGAAATAAAATCACTGTGCTGTATATTTCGCAATATACAAGACCCACATCTAAAATCAACTTTTAATCATGCAATATTAGTTAAAAGAGGGTTTAGGCAGCATGGGTGAAAGGACCCAATGGTTCAACAACACATACCTTAGCCTTGGAGAA
Organism: Solanum ossicruentum; assembly: GCA_025774065.1. NCBI lineage: Eukaryota > Viridiplantae > Streptophyta > Magnoliopsida > Solanales > Solanaceae > Solanum > Solanum ossicruentum. The sequence continues at coordinate 8,435 of JAOTQR010079986.1, forward strand.
GATCTTGGTTAAGTTTGAAAATGGAGGCTTGAAGCTAGAAGAAAATCATTAGTTCCAATGAGGGTTTGATTCTTGAATTTTGAAGTGAGAATATGGCTATGTGTTTTTGGGAGTATTGGAAAATGTCTAGGATGATATAAGGACAAAATTTGGCTAAGTATAGATAAAAATACGTTAGGAAAACTTGGGCCCAACACTTAGAATATTTTGGGCTACGCAGGAAAAAGACTGCTAGGCAAAATACACCTCTCCACGTCACAGAGAAGACGTGGGAAAGGAATAACACTAAAGCTTACTGTTGGCGCATCGCAGAGGGAACACGTAAGCCTCACTGGAATTCATCACTTAAAAATTCACACATTATATTGGGGCAGCATGGACTAAATGGAGGCTTTCCTCTGGAGTATTATGTGACAAAAAGATACCACCTAAACTCAAAGGTAAGTTTTACAGAGTCGTGGTAAGACCACCGTTGCTGTATGGAATGGAGTGTTGGCCAGTTAAAAAGGCACATGTTTAGAAGATGTATGTCGCAGAGATGAGTATGCTGAAATGGATGTGTGGTCACACCAGTAGTGACAAGGTTAGGAATGAGACCATTCAGGAGAAGCTAGAGGTGGCCCCGATGGCTGAAAAGAAGAGGGAAGAGAGACTGCGATGGTTTGGACATGTGCGGAGAAGGAGTACCGATGCTCTTGTTCGGAGGTGCGAGAGGTTGGTTTTGGGAGATACTCGAAGGGGTAGAGGTAGAACGATGAAGTATTGGGGGGAGGTGATTAGACATGATATGACAGTACTTGATCTCACTGAGGACATGACATTAGATAGAAAGAAGTGGAGGTCGCGAATTAGAGTAGCTGGCTGATGGTAGGGTTAGGTATTTTTTTTATCATGTGTTCACATTAGCGGTCGTATTATGTGTTAGTTTTATCTTATTTACATATTATTAGTCGTTTTTTCTGTTCCCTTCCCTTTTTTCTGTCATATCTAGTTTCTTTCTTCTTATGGGTTTTGAGATGAGGGTTCCCAAGAAACAACCTCTCTACTTCTATGGTAGTGATAAGGTCTGTGTACATTCTACCTTCCCAGACCCCACTTGTGGGATTATACTGGGTATGTTGTTATTGTTGTTGTTGTTGCTCTTAAATCGGGGTTAGACCCCTATTTACCTTATTTTTACCCCCTGATCATAAATATGAAGTCAAATTTTTTAAATGGTCAACAGATTTTAAGTTATGTAGAAATTATAATTTTGGGCATTCCAAGGAACGTTTTGGGGTCGTTACAAGTGGTATCAGAGCATAACGTTTGAAAGCATCTTAAGGAGTCTAACCTACTACGTCTAGTAGAGTCTTGTTTATTGGTGTTAAGCGCGCCACTTCCATGAGGTCATAGGCGATGAGACATTTAGGAAATTACTTTTTTTATGATCTATGTTGGGCCTTTAAGGCCCTCATTCTCTAATGCTTGACCTTTGATATTTTTAGAAGATGGCTCCACGACTTACTCCATTTACTAGGGGAGATGATGCTAATGAGGAAAAAGTTCCTCTAGATCCTCAAGTTCCTCAAGGTTCTCAAGTAGATAAAGTTACTAGTGATGCATTTATGGCTCTATTATGATGTTAGCTCATGTCGTTGCTTCCCTAAAGACATTCACTCTGGCTTCAAAGATAAGGGATTTTGCTAAGATAAATTCCCAAAGATTCTTGTTCTAAGGTGGATGAGGATCCACAAGATTTCGTTGATGAAGTCTATAAGGTGGTCGAGATTATGGTGTGTCATCCATGGGGAAGGCTACATTAGCGACATATCAACGTAAGGGAGTTTCTCGAGTTTGGTTTACTTAATGGAAGTCTAAAGGAATTGAAGAAGGAGCTATTGGTTGGGAGATGTTTAAGGTCTGTATCCTTGATAATTTCTTCCCACTTGAACTAAGGGAAGCTAAGGTGATGGAATTCATGAATTTAAGACAAGGTGGTATGAGTGTGAGGGAGTATACCCTCAAATTTACAAAGTTGTCCAAGTATGATGGTGCTTCCCTATCAAACGCAAGGAATGTGGTTAACCAAGTAATATAGTAGCTCCAAAAGGGACAAGATATTGATCCCAAATAACTTTACATTGCTCTAGATTATCACAAAAGATGACTATGCAATGCGTGTTCTTCAAAGAAAAGTGATTATTAATTATGACTACTGAAATATTTAAATTAAACTAATCCTAAAATCAAATGATTGCTCGGAGATCAACAAATTAAGTGACATTCCAGGACTGTAACCACTTTGGCATATGCTCTAGCCTCAATTATTATGATTATTCTTTGTCTTTCTAATTACTGATTCACAGGGTTTAATTTTACAAAGCAAGGTTGCACGCATCTACTGGACTATTCTCATTGACAGCCTAACTACATATCATTGAGCAAGGATAGGCTTGATCACTAAAAGTTTATTAAAGCTATCATCCTGTATTTGAACCAAGTTAGGTGGATATGTAGGTGTCACAAGTCTCCCATACACAAATCATCATAGTGTCCTAGAAAAAAAAACTCCTTACAGTCTGTCTTCTATCCACTCCAACATCTATCGAATCCATAGCAGATGATAAGTATATTTCGCAGTTGTCCAAACTATGAAATATAGATAAAAGGAATATAGGAATAATTATGCAAAAAACCATTCATAAATCATAAAATCGAAGTCTAGAACATAGTGTACGGCTATAATCACAGAATATGAGAAACTAGCAACTCATTGTTTGTCTCAAACATTTTAGAATAGATTTAAAAGAGGAAATGATAAAAGAATTTACCCTAGATGGTAGTTCTTCATCTTTTATCCCGTTCCTAGAAAATTGGATGATGAAAATAATGTTTAAAAACTGCATTTAAACATAAAAATGTCATTTTTCAATTTTGCCTATGCATCTTCAAAGTCTGCGATGTAGAATTTCTTCCCAATGTGTATTTTACTAATCCTACTCATGAGCCAATTTTGACTTCTCTTCTTTCAAGTCTACGCTAGAGACTTGTGTCTCCAAGTGTGTTTTGCACAATTTTGTCTTCCTTTTCAAATCCATTATCCTTTGTATGTTGATCATATTGCTCCGCGACATGGACATCCTCATTTTCAAGACTAGTTTACTTTTCAAGCTCCTTTATGTGGTTGTATCCTCTTTTGGTTTTTGGCTACGAACTTGGACATCTATATCTACTTTAAAACCTGAAAAACATAACCAAAATGCTCTCTCGGTCAAGAATTAGAAAGAAAAGAAAAATTACACTAAAAACACCTAAAATCTATTAATTTATCCTCTAAATAGGCTCTGGACATGGGTTAAGTTGGCTAATTGGGCGTGTAAATACTCCTAAGATCATCAACTCACACTTAGAGCTTTGTTCATCCTCGGACAAATTAAGACACATGCAAGCAAGCACCAGATAATAGTACTAAAGGATAAATAGGACATGTGGGCTTATCTACACACTCCACAATCCAAATTTTGTACTCAAATGACGCCACACCTTAAGATCATATCTATGATGCCCAAGGACTCATGTATAATCATACTTTGAGTTATTATAGTTATTAGTCCTTCAACGATCATGTTCCCTCACAAGAAGAATTACCCATGCATACACATACAATAGTAGTACCTGAATGTATGTTGCAATGGGCACAATCAAAACTCTCACTCTCCCAATAGATATTTAATGTTACTTCTAATTCCCATAGGCTTGCCTGTAATGTAGGTCCTCACTAGAATATAAATCTAACTCAAAATCTCAGATAGCTCTTTCTATTTTGTTGTAATGTACGTAAAAGGGATGTAAGTAGTGATTTTAAGGATATGATTTAATGGCTCAGCACCTAAGTGATTTAGACTAACATACTTTAGTTTTAAGTACTCTTTTCCTAGGATTTCACATCATCTCTTCCTCTCAACTCTCTACTTAGATTTAATATTAACATCCCTACCCTGGTATACCTTAACAATACACCTTCATTTATTTTTTGTGGAGGGATAGGCCTAAATCACGATAGGTCCATGACGCAGACTTGTTATGGAACCTTATTGTTTTAGGTCCCTAGTTTTCAAAAAAAATGTTTTCCTTTCCTAACAATGCCTATCCTAGGGGTAACTTTTCAATTTAATTTCCTTCATATTTTTCTTGCTAAAACACTTAGGATATTAGAACCAGAAGCACAGTTTAAAAAGAAAAAGGATTTACCTTAAATATGGTTATCAAAAGAATAAGGCTAAGGCTCGACAGGGCTAACTAGGGATGACTATGTCATGGTAGGTTGAAAAGAAGGTCTAGAATTGGGCTAACAAAGAATTGCCAAGATCCTATCCTTCAAGTCCTACTCCAATCTAGTTTAGTCTACTTACAGGGCAAGTTCTAGCAATTATCACAACATGGACACACAATTAAGCATACACTCTCATGGAACACTTTTATTAAAAGTGAAACGACCCTAAAAAGTGCCCGAAAATATGCCTAAAAAATGCTCGAAATCGTAATTTCCATATATCTCAAGATTCATGTATGATATCAAAAATTCTACTTTGTATTCTTGATGAGGATGTCAAATTGAGTGGGAAATGGGTCTAACCACTATTTTAGAGCAAATGAGTGATAATTTTGATTTTCCAAAAATCCCTTATCTAGTGTCTATTCGCAATGGTGCCGTGATGCACCTCCATCATGTACTAGTGTAAAATTTCCTCTGCGATAGGTCTGCATCACAGACCAGACCTAGACCTGTTTAATTTGGTTGCTAGCTATTTTATCTCAGCCCGAGGCTCTTAGGTCTTGGGCCTCAGGCTTTCCAGGCATGAAAATACCTATTCTTAGCCATATTTTACCTTCATATGATTCAAGACATTCCCAAATACTCTATCAAACACTTAGACAATATTTCACCTCAAAATTCAAGCCAAAAAACTAATCCAGATCTAAGGATTTCACTCAAGCTTTGAGTCTCCATATCCAATCTTCAAGAAGTGACTCTCCAAAGTCAAGGTATGTGTGTTTCATTCATGGGTTTCTTTCACCCATGAAGTCTAAGCTTTTTTTAAATTGAATTGCATGATTTTAAATTGACTTACTTATGGGTCTTACTTACTATGAATTTGACTGTGAACTATGTTGGGATTTCATGAATTGTGACATTTTAGAATATTTTGAGCTATGAATCTAAGATATAATGTGGGATTTGATGAAGGGATTTGGTGTATATTACTTGAGGGAGTTACCAAGTATTGATGGATGGTTTTACATTAGAGTTTCTTACATGTATTCATCCCTAAATTGCATAGTTTTACACTTGCTCTACACACCCACCAAGTGTTTGATAAAATGTCCAGTTATGGTTTATTAAGGAATTGAAGTTCCAACGCATGTCTTATCAGTTGAATAACTTTATAATGGTGAAAGAAATGTATGTATGTGATATTCTCCTATATAATGTTGGAAATTGACCAGTCCTAACTAAAGGGCTTAAGAGCCCGAGTAACTATGCTGAGGGATTTGTACCTTGATATCTATGTTGAGGGGTTTATACCTCAATCACCAGGGGTGGTAGGGTGCAGCGATCCATCAACCAATCAAGGGGTTTGTACCTTCATAACCGGGTTGACAGTTTTGTACCTCAATCACCATGGAAGGTACAATGAGACGATCTACCAACTAATCAAGGGGTTTGTACCTTGATAAACTATATAATGATGGTAAATCCTTACACATGTATTATGATCTATATAAGTATGATTTTACTTCTAGCATCATTCATACATGCCATATAGTTATATGCTTATTCATTGCCTATATTATGCATTTATTTTTTGGTACTTAGCACTTGTTGTATTGCATCCTTCTTACATAGTACATTCAAACATACTGATGTATATCCTATGCCTACATGATGTTACCATGTACGAACTAGAGCTCCATTTGGCCATCATTTTTCTCCACATTGATAGTAGTATCTATTGCTGCTAGTTGGTGAGTCCTCTATTCTGAGGACAATGTGTGTGATCTTATGCTATGTATTAAGACTCTTTCTATCTTTGATGTATGTTGACTATGAGGGTGAGTCCGGTTGCTTGTCTTGGCCCTCACTATGTATCGATGTAGTAGAGGTGTTGTTGGACATGATGTGTAACTATGCTATGAGCCTTGAGTCCTTTGTCTCTTGATTTTTTTTTTATATTATGAAAATTCTCCCTTAGTCCCTTTTCCCTTCTTTCCATTCTTTTAAAGCTATTTAATTTTTTTGTGTCCAAGGATGTGTGATGATATTCTAAGAGGTTTGTTTAGGATTTCTTCGGGTTCCCCATTCGCTGGTCAAGACTAGGTCTGTGTCATGGTAAAGATGGTATTAGATCACTAGGTGGTTAATGGTCCTTGGAGTCTAAGAGACTGCGTCGATTAGAGTCTTATTCATGGTTGTGAAACATGCCATGACTATGAGTATGACGCTATGTGACGTTCAAGGAAATATTTCACTTCTTCGTGATCTATATTGTGAGATAGAGCTAGGTCCTTTAGGGCTTATTTCTAATCCCTAACCATTACATTTCAAGATATGTCTCAACCTATTTACTACGATGGTATATTGAATGTGGAGGTTAGTAATGCTCTATGGGTATTGGCCAAAACAGTGACAAAATTGATGACTCTACTCAAACAACAAGTGAGTGCTCCCGAGACTTCAAATTGTAAGAGAAGGGGTAGTGAGGGCTAGAGGGCCACCAATGCTTGTTTCAGTTGTGGTGATGTGGGATATAAAAGGAAGGATTGCCCTCATAAACACAATAAGAGTAAAGAAGGTAATGGTGGGATGACTAATCCCAAGAGTCAAAGGTGTGGAAAGAACTATGGTGGCTCATGATTGAGGAAGGCCAATACTTGTTATGGATGTAGTGAAGTGGGTCATAAGCTAGTTGATTGTCCATATGATTGAAGGAGGTGTACGGGTGGTTGACCTTTAGATCAAGGTGGTCATGTTGATCAAGGGGCTCAAGAAGTGGATGAGGTGCCCGATGTTATTACCGATATGGTGAAGTTTTGTTTGACTTTGTTGTGCATACATTGATGGGTCCGGTGCACCACTATTTCTTTTATTATTTCTTTTGGTTGCTAGTAGGCTTCTTGTGTGTTCCTAGTTGTTATGTGAACCTCTGGTGTCTTCCCTTTTTGTTGAGTATATTGTTACTAGAAAGTTCATAGGTATTGTTCAATGTTCATATTGCATTAGGTCTTGCCTTGTGGCTTGGTAGAGTTGAGGTGGAGGTTTGGATGTCATACTAGGGATTGATTAATTGCGTGCATATTATGTCCCTATGGATAGTAAAACCCGTAGAGTTAGATACCAAGTCCCCACTAAACCCATCTTTGAGTGGAAGATTGTCTAGTGGTAGTAAAAGAGGTAGATCCATTTCTTGCACAATGGTACACTTGATCTCTAAGGGTTGCATTCTTCATCTGGTGAGAGTTAGGGTTGTTGAACCTAAGTTAATTCTATTAAGCTATTTTGGTGGTAGATCAGTCCTTGGTGTCCTTATCGACATTCTTGAATTTTGAATTATGTCTTTAGGTTGGCTAGCATTTCAGTTATGTGTATAGGTCTCATAAATAGTGTTTTTAAATCCTGCCTTTTTATGCTTGTGACTGTGCTTGGTAGTGATATGTTGGTTTGTCTCTGGGAGTGAGGAGAAGCATGTGAGTCATTTGAAGATAGTACTACAAAGTGTAAGGAAGAAGGTTGGGTGCTAAATAGGAGCAATGGGAATTTTGGGTTGTAATAGGTTATCTTCCTAGCTCATGTGTTGCCAAGTGATGGCATTAAGGTAGACCCTAATAAAACAAAGGTGATTAGAGATTAGCCTAGACCGTTGGCCCCGTCGGATATTAGAGGTGTATTGGACTTAGAGGGTATAATAGGAGGTTTGTGGATAGGTTTTCTTCTATTGCTTCTTGTTTGACTTAGTTGACCCAAGTAAGGCTAATTTGAGTGGACCAATGAGTGTGAATAGAGCTTTTAAAACCTTGAAGGTTAAGCTTGTGTCCGCTCCTATCTTGGCTCTACCGGAAGGGTTGAAAAGGTCATTTTGTATTATTGTTCCTCAAGAATTGGTTTGGGTGGTGTTTTGATGCAAAATGGTAGGGTTATAGTCTATACTTCTAAACAACTTAAGGTTCTTGGAAAGGATTACACTACCCATGATCTTGAATTGGCCGCCTTGGCATTTGCTTCAAAAATTTGGCAGCATTGTTGGTATGCGATGCCTGTGGATGTGTTTACCAATCATAAAAATATTTTTTCATTTAAAAGCTTTTAATTTGAGGCAAAGAAGGTGGTTAGAACTTCTTAAGGATTATGGCATAACTGTGCATTGTCATCCCAGTAAGGCTAATGTGGTGGCTGATGCTTTGAGTAGGGTGTCTACGGGTAGTATAACTCTTGTTGATTGTGTTGGTAAAGATATGTCTAGGGAGTTCCATCAGTTGGCTAGATTGGGGGTTAGGTTGGAAGAGGTTGATAATGGTGGTATCGTGGTTGTTGATGATTCAAAATCTTCCTTGGTTGATAAGGTAAAAGCAAAGTAAAATCTTGACCCCTCATTGTTAGAATAAGAGGTGTTGGTGAGGGATGGCGAAGTGGAGGTTTTCTCCCAAGTGGAGATAGTGCCCTTAGGTACCAAGGTAGGTTGTGTGTACCTTGTACAGATGGCTTGAGATGGAAAATCCTTAATGAGGCCCGTAATTGTTCTTATTCTATTAACCCCGGTTGTACCAAAATGTATAGAAATTTGAGGGATATGTACTGGTGGAGAGGCATGAAGAGGGACATTGCCAATTTGTATCTGGTTTTCATAGTTGCCAACAAGTCAAAGCTGAACATCAAACACTGGGTGGCCTAGCCCAAGACATAGAGATTCCTACTTGGAAGCGGAAGAAATTAATATGAATTTGGTGGTTGGGTTGTCAAAGACTAGAAAATGTTTTGATTCCATTTGGGTTGTGGTTGATAGAATGGAAAAAGGCTCATTTTCTACTAATTAAGACTACATATAATGGATGAAGATTATCCTAGGTTATACATCCATGAGTTGGTAACATTACATGAGGTTTTCTTTTCTATCATATCGTATCGTGATGTTCAATTTACTTCACATTTTTGGAATTCCTTTTAAAGGGGTCTTGGTACAAAAGTTAAGCTTATTACGACCTTTCACCCTCAAACGGATGACCAAATTGAAAGATCTATCCACACTCTTGAGGATATGCTTAGGTCATGTGTATTGGAGTTGAGGAGTAGTTGTGATGATCATCTTTCATTTATTGAGTTTGCATATAAAATAGCTATCCTTCTAGTATTTGTATAGCTCCTTTTGAGGAACTCTATGGTAGGCGTTGTAGGTCACCGATTGGGTGGTTTGAGGTGGGAGAGGTGGCTTTGATGGGCTGCGAATCTGGTTTTGGAGGATCTTGAGAAGGTAAGGATTATTAGAGAAAGGTAAACCTATGCCGATGCAATGAGGAGACACCTTGAATTTAAAGTTAGTGATTTGGACTATTTGAAGGTTTCACCTATGAAGGGTTTGGTTCATTTTGGTAAGAAGAGTAAGTTAAGGACTAGATGTGTGGGTCCTTATAGGGTGATGAGGAGGATTGGAAAGGTAACTTATGAGTTGGAATTGCCTAGTCAAATGGATTTGGTTTCATGTATCCATGTTAAGGAAATGTGTAGAAGACCCTAATGCTATTGTGCCTCTTGATGTTGTGGTCGTTGTTAAAGAAAATTTGACTTATGAAGAGGTTTCGTTTCAGATTTTGCATAGAAAAGTGAAGAGGTTGAGGAACAAGGTTGTGGTTTCCATTAAGGTCCTTTAGAGTAATCAACAAGTTGAAAATGCTACATGGGAGGCCGAAGCGGACATGCAAAAGCGATACCTTTATCTTTTCCACTCCACTCAAGCCTAAGGTATTAATCTATGTCCCCTATGTGATTTTAAATATGAGTTTCAGCCCATGACGTTTGCATACATTCATGTTTCAATTGAAGAGTTCACGATGATTTTTACACTTATGTTGAGATTTTTGAAATGATGTTTAAGTGCATTGTTGTATCCTTATGTGGGCTACAATTATCATGTCTACGTTTCTCATATATCGTACTTTGACATTCAGCTACAAAAGTTCTCAAGGGGTAGATATTGAAATGACCCCAAAAATTGCCCAGAAATGTACCTCGAAAGTGCCCGAAATCATAATTTACATATATCTCAGAATCCGTGCGTGATCTCAATCATCTGACTTCAAATTCTTAAGCAGAGGATCCAATTGTGTGGGGAATGGGTCTAACCGCATTTTTAGAGCAAATGAATCGCAATTTCAATTTTTCAAAAATCCCTTATCTAGTGTCTGTCCGCGATGGTGCTGTGACGCACCTCGATCGTAGACCAGTGTAAAATTTCCTCCATGATAAGTCCCATCTTGGACCAGTTGCAAACTTGTGTATTTTTGTTGCCAGTAGTTTTATCTCGGCCTGAGGTTCTTGGGTCATGAGCCTAAGCCTTCACTATACTTAACCCTATTTTACCTTCATATCATTCAAGCATTCCCAAATACTCTCTCAAACACTTAGAAAATATTTCACCTCAAAATTCAAGTCTTAAAAACTCAATATGGATCTGAGGATTTCTCTCAAGTTTCAAGTCTCCATCTCCAATATTCATAAGTGACTCTCCAAAGTCAAGGTATGTGGGTTTCATTCATGGGTTTCTTTCACCCATGAAGTCTAAACTTCCTTTTTACTTAAATTTCATGATTTTAAGTTGACTTAGTTATGGGCCTTACTTACTATGAATTTGACTATGAACTATGTTGGGGTTTCATGAAATTGTTACAGTTTTAGCATGTCTTGAGCTATGAATCTAAGATCTATTGTGGGATTTGATGAAGGGTTTTGGTGTATATTACTTGAGGGTGTTACCAAGTTTCTATGGATGGTTTTACATTGGATTTTCTTGCGTGATTTCTTCCCTAAATTGCATGGTTTCACACTAGCTCTACACACCTACCAAGTGTTTGATAAAATGTCTGGTTATGGTTTCTTGAGGAATTGAAGGTCTGATGCATGTCTTATGTATTGAATGACTTTATGATGATGAAAGAAATATATGTACATCATATTCTCCTATATAGTGTTGGAAATTGACCATGCCAGACTTAGGGGGTTAAGAGCCTGGGTAACCATGTGGAGGGGTTTGTACCTTGATAACCATTTTGAGGGGTTTGTACCTCAATCATTAGGAGTGGTAGGGTGCAACGATCCACCATCCAATCAAGGGATTTGTACCTTGTATCTGGGTTGAGGGGTTTGTACCTTAATCACCATGGGTGGTAGGGTGAGACGATCCACCAACCAATCAAGAGGTTTGTACCTTGATAAACTATGAACTCTATAATGATGATCTCTCCTTACACATGTATTATGTTCTATATAAACATGATTTTACTTCAAGCATAATTGATACATGCTATTTTTCAATATGTTTATTCATTGCCTATATTATGCATTTTGTTTGTGGTGGTTATCACTTGTTGCATTGCATCCTACATACTTAGTACATTCAAATGTACCGAAGATATTTTATGCCTACATGATGTTACCATGTTGGAACTGGAGCTTCATTTGGCCACTTCTTCCTCCCCATGGCTAGTAGTATCTATTCATGCTAGTTGGTAAGTCCTCCATTCTTTTCACAATGTTTGTGATCTATGGTATGTATTAATACCATCTCTTTCTTTGATGTATATGGACTATGAGGGTGAACCCGGTTGGTTATCTTGGCCCCTGCTAAGTATCGATGTAGTATAGGTATTGTCGGACATGATGTGTAATTATGTTATGAGCTTTGACTCCTTTGTCTCTTGATTTTTTTTTATATAATGAAAGTTCTCCCCTAGTCCCTTTTCCTTCCTTTACATTCTTTAAATGCTATTTAATTGCTTCTGCGAGCAAGGATGTGTAATGTTATGCTAAAAGGCTTGTTTAGGGTTCTTTCGGGTTCCCATTCATCGGCCATGACTAGGCCCTAGGTCCGGGTAGTTAAAAATGGATTCTTAACAAAATAAACATCATATTTATCCATATGAATTCATTATTAACTATGCAGTCATAAGATCAAAAGTTTAACGTGGGTCATTCAAAATTTTCAATTTTTTTAAAACCAAGCCCACTATGCAATAATGCTCCTTGAATGACTACAAGCACTCTATATTAGACACGCATGTGACAAATACCCTTAGGACAGTCGTTATCCATCCATCATTAGGCCCCGTCACATAACTATGAATAATTAAATGAGACATCCAATATGCCAAACATTCATCGCATAAACTAAACATTCAATCATGCAAGACATTTACATTCACTACTAATATTTTAAAACAATAATAGCATGCAATTATTTACAACCCAATTAATATAAAAACATTGTCTAAATTGAACATAAGAAAAATAGAAATAAAAGCATAGTCTAAACTCTACATGGCCAGACTAAAAAGAAATAGTAGCAACATCAATAGAATGAACTCCTACCCCACACTTAAACACAACACTGCCCTTAGTTCTAAGACATACCACACTTGTGGCGATGGGAAACAAGTGCCTAATCCTCAATATCTATAGGAGGGAGTGCTGGGGCTCCATGCACATTCAAGGGCAACTCCCCAGTAGGGTCATCATCATCCTCTAAGTCCAAAGTCTACCTAGTATTCTCTAGGTCTATGAGCACATTATCCTCTACGAGCTTAAAGAAACGAGGCACAATACCCAATACCATATTCGCATGCTCATTGAATAGGTAGCGAACCTCAACCTAATAAAACTCATCCTCAATAAAAGGGCGGCCTCTGGTCCTATGATGTAGCATCTCCATCCCAGACATGTGTTCCAAGATAAGTTCATCTTGTGTGTCCTCTCCTACATGGTTAATCCAAGCCCCATGGAGACATTTGGAACCTTTGTGTCAGTGACATAACACAGGGTGCCTAAATCTAAAGAAAATAGTCAAGGAGCTCCATTGGAAAAATTACAAGCCTGCAAATTTCAGTGATTAGCCCGCCTCCCCCAAAAAAAGTATAGTTGCGACCCTTATGCACACGGACCTTCTTTTTAGAGTACTTGAACACGATCCCAATTTTTAGCACAACTCGCCTCATGAAAGAATAAGCCAAACAGAGCCTATCCCAGGTGATTCCTATGAAATGCAAGCCTTGAAAAATATAGTGTATGATGATCTTAATCCAGACCCTAGCTTCCCGGTTCATGTGAGCAAATGGGAAGGCCTGGTGATAGCCTCTGTATCCCTGTCTAATCCACTTGGCTATAGAGTTGGGACCCTTTAAAGTGTATTAAATGGCTTGATATGGTGATGGGATATACAACTCAACAAATGGGCTTGATGGGACATCTATGGTCCCTAGAATAAGATTAATGGCTATGGGGGTTATGCTTATCTCCACCCCTTGTACTGTCATAACATGCAAACGCACCTCAGGATGGAGGTTGACATAAACTCCCAGACCAAACTCAGGTTGCACTTTTGGTTTCCCCAAAAACAAAGCCGAAGTTATACTCCATACAGTATTGATAAATGGCCGGAAAGTCCCAAGCCAAGATTTCAGCATCAATGGGGACATTAGGAAATTATTTTGCTTCATTCTGGCTTTTATACCACTTTTATACATGATGTGCCCACTGCTCTAAGCCCGTATGGAGGGGTCTAGCCCTATGGAGGTACGGGGGCTGGAGGTACATCAAGGATGCCTTTGTTTCTCTTTCAGCTACTGGAAGCCCCATCTCTACTTGGTTTGTTTGCTCTAGTTGCCATTTTATACCTGTGAAGACCTAAACTTCTGAGTTAGGCTTCAACCACACATAACCCCTTTATGCATTTTCAACCCCACACTTCGTTCAATCATAGAATGACAAAAAACGTACTAAGACTTTCCCTTGTGTTCCCATAATTGTCCTTACCAATGCAACACGAATCACCCCAAACTTGATTTTCAACCCACCATGAATTTTAACATCATCCATCACATATAATCTCTATAATTAAGCACAATTGGACAACAAAACACCCCATAATTCACAAATAATCACCCAAAGGCCACAATGGCATGAGGCAAGAATTTAGCATTATACAACAAGGATAGGCCAAAGTAACTCTTCAGAAAGCATCAACCCGTGAAAACATGTAACGTACAACAAATTTTGGGCATATCAACTACCATGAACAACCGTTTAACAAAAACCTTGCCAAAAATTCAACCTAGGGTTTAACCCATAAGGCCCCTCACACAATTTCACCTTAAATCTCAAGGTTAAGCATAAGAATCAAACACCCATAACAATAAGACATGTGTTTCAAGTGAAGACTTACAATTCAACCATATCATGCCATACCTTAACATATACATGGACTCCACTATTACTTAAGTCCAATGAATGAAGAGGCATACTTAGATGTGCGATTAACGAAGAAAGAAACACCAAAAATTTTGAAGAGCCTAGTAGGCGTTGTGAACTTGTCTGAAATTTGGAAGATTAAAGTGAAAGGTGGGAGAAATTGAGAGAAAAGGGGAAAAGGAGGGGAAAAATTGTGAACATAATGGTGAAATATTAGGGGTGGGGTTTAAATAGGGGTTAAAAGAAAATCATGTCAGGTAACGAAAGACTATATCATTGGCATATCATACACTTGCACTTTATCTTGTTAGTGTTTTCACAAATTTGATACAAACCTGAAAATGTACAAGGTAGCGGACCGGTCACATACCTTACTCGATAAGGAACTAAATCAGGGCCCAAAAAATTTATTTTTTAAGTGTCGGACCCCGAAAACTTTCCAAATAGATGCATCTACTTGAAAATATAAAAAAATCAATCAAACCAAGAAAAATTCAAAAAACACCCAATGGATCAATGGGAAAGAAAGATGACCAAAATATACACACAAATGTGCCAGTTTCGTAAGCGGACTGGTATATTGATCCAATTCATGATTTTTTGACGTGATTTTTTCAAATTCCTATACTCAAAACTAAAGTGCAATAATTTAAAATACCTCACCATAGGTTGCCTCCCATGCAGCACCTGATTTTCCATCATGGCATGACTCAACAATGCTTTTACTCATCATTGCCCAAGTCAATAGCCTCTTACTCGTGATCCACGTCAACATGATAGTAGTGTTTGACCATTTGTCTATTCACTAGAAATGAATTCTTCTTGTCCTTATCAAGGAGTTATACTGCATCATGCGCACCATCTTGTATGATCGACTCCACTTGGACCTCAATTTACCTTGGAAAAGCTGCAAATAAGAGTTGAAAAGAAGTACCTTTTTCCTAGGTTCAAAAGTTCACTTTATGATCTGAATATCATGCCATTTGTTTGTATTCTCCTTGTAAAGCTTGACATTCTCATATGCTTCAAGTCTAAACTTATCTAGCTCCTCCAATTTTTCCAACCGCTTGTGTCCTATGAGCTTTGAATCAAGATTGAGCTTTTTGATAGCCCAACACACCTAGTGTTCTACCTCAACTATGAGATGACAAAACCTTCCCATAGACCATCTTGTAAGGTGAACTACCAATGGGAGTCTTACATGCTACCCTATACACCCATAAAGCCTCAACCAACTTTATTTCCAATCTTTTCTCATTGTATTAATAGTTTTCTACTAGATTTGCTTAACCTCGTTATTGGACACATCAACCTGTATGCTTGTCTGTGGGTGATAGGCTTCAGCCACTTTATGTCTGACCCCATACTTTACAAGCAAGTTCTTCATGGTCTAGTTGATTAAATGTTCCCCTCCATCACTAATAATAGCTCGTGGAATCCCAAACCTTGTGAAGATATGATTTTTCAAGAATTTACTCATCACCTTGGAGTTATTGTTGGGTAAAGAAACTGCTTCCAACCACTTACACATATAGTCTGCAACCACAAGTATGTACTGGTTGCCGAAAAATGGTGGTAATGTCCCCATAAAGTCCATCCACAAAAGTCAAAGATGTCTAAAACCAGTGTGTTGTTGAGAGGTATCTCATGCCTCTTATATATAGCTCTTGTCTTTTGGCATGCATAACAGTTCCTGACATAATCAACAACATCTTTACATAGAGTAGGCCAGAAGAAATAGATTGCAATACCTTATGGAGAATTCACTCTCCTCCATCGTACCCATCTTATGGTGAAGCATGGCATCACTTTGGCACGTCACACATTATAAACTATGGTACACATCTCCTCACCATTTTGTCAGCGCTCTATTTGAAGAGATAAGACTCATCCCATACAAAGGACTTAACATCATGAGCCAGCCTTTTCTTTTATTTGCTAATAACATCAGGAGGGAGTACCACACTCACCAAATAGTTGACAATGTTTTTATACCATAGTAGCTCCTCAACAAACAAACCCAAGGGTTTCTCATTTGGAAAATCTTCCCTGATCTAACCTACTCCTCGATGTACGTATCATCTTCTAACCTTGATAGGTGATCTACAATATAATTTTCACACCTTTTTCTAGCTTTGATTTTGATGTCAAACTCATATGGGATGAGAATCTACCAAATTATGTTGGGTTTCACATCCTTCTTTTTGAAAAGGTACCTTAATTATGCATGGTCCATAAAGACTACCACATTGGTACCTATCAAATAGGAATGAAACTTGTCAAAGCCAAACGTCAATGCTGACATCTCCTTTTCTATGACTATATAGTTGCACTGTACTAGATCCAAGCTCTCCCTGGCATAGTATATCGAGTGGAAGATCTTATCATTGAGTTGGCCAAAGACTGCCCCCGTTGTTGTATCGCTGATATCACACATTAGCTCAAATAGGAGCTCTCAATTTGGATCCATCAAGATGGATGTTTCTATCAACCTTTTCTTCAAGGTCTCAAAAGCCTGAAAACAAAGAGTAGCAAAGTTAAACTATACCTCTTTTTATAGTAGAGCACATAATGGCTTTGAGATCTTTGAAAAATCTTTGATGAAGCACTAGTAGAACCCTGCATGACCCAAGAAACATTTGTCTCCTCTTACAAAAATAGGTGGAGAGGGCTTTTTTATCACTTCTATTTTAGCTCAGTCAACCTTAACTCCTCTCTTGGAAACCTTAAAACCTAAGACTATCCCTTCTTTCACCAAAAAATGGCACTTTTCCTAGTTAAGGATGAGATTAGTCTCTTTGTAGTGAGGTAAAACCTTGTCAAAGTTTTTCAAACAGACATTAAAGGACTCCCTAAATAGTGAGAAGTCATCCATAATGATCTCTACAAGATCCTACACCATGTCATGAAATATAACCATCATGCACCTTTAAAATATGGCATGTGCATTGCACAAACCAAAGGACATGTGCTTGAATACATACAAACCATATAGACATATGAATGTGGTTTTCTCTTAATCCTCTAGTGCAATGGAGATCTAGTCGTATCAATGACTACCCATGTAGGAAGAAATAATACTCGTACCCTGCTAACCTGTCCAACATTTGATCGATGAGTGGCACTGGGTAGTGGCCTTTTCTCGTCATATCATTCATCTTTTGTAATACATATAGATTCTCTACCTTGTGACCATTCTAGTGGGGATGCACTCATTCTTCTCATTATTAATTACAATTATCCTACCCTTCTTTGGGACACTGAGGCTCACCCACTTGTTGTCATAAATTGGATAGGTGATCCCAGTATCCAACCACTTGATTATTTCTTTCTTCACCACTTCTTTCATGATGGGTTTTAGCCTCCTCTATAGTTGTGCTACTTTTTTGTGATTCTCTTCCATGAATTTCTAATGCATGCATAGGGACAAGCTAACTTCATGAAGATTTGAAATTTGTCAGTCCATTGCCCTCTTCCTTCTTTTCAAAACAGTAATAGCAGCATAAAACTGGGTTACAGACAAGTAATTATATGTAGAGTATCATCCTAACCAAGCAAAACATACCTAAGATGGCAGGGTAGTGGTTTTGACTCCAACTAAGGAGCTTTTTGAATGGAGGGCTTGGGCGAACGACCTAAAAACCTATCTAATGGTTCCGCTAACTTTTTGAGCATGCTGACATTTGGATAATCTAACACATTCACAATTGCCTTATCCTAAAAGTCATCACTTAGCTCTTGTTCAGTAATATTTTTGTTAGAGGGTCTTTATCCTTAATTTGATTGATAACAGCCTCTGCATCAACCACTGTAATAGCTGTCAAATATTCATATACGGTGGGTACTTTAAATTCTTGGTAGACGTCAAAGACCTCTTCCTTATAATAATGGACATAGTCAAGCACCTAGCCACAATATCTATCAATGCCCCTTCCCATATCCAAGAATAGGTGCCATAGTGTGAATGGTTCTTCTAGGTCTGGCTCAAAATCAATGATGAAGAAGTCCACGGGGAATATGAATTACCCCACTTGGACCAAGGCATCCTTTATAATCCTATCTGGTCTAGCCACCAAATGATCAACAAGATACAACAAGATCATAGTCGGCTTAGGGTCTTCAGAATCTAAGTTTCTAAACATAGACATAGGTATCAGATTAATGCTTGCACCCAAATCACACAATCCTCTAGCAATTAAAAGTTTCTGATCGTCGCTTGAGTTGTAAAGCTCCTAGGATCATTCAATTTTGTAGGTAGCTTTATTTTATTTAGTATCCTAGAACTGTACTCTTCAGTGAGTACCACAGTTTCGTACTCAGCCAACCTATTCTTGTTGGCGACAATATCTTCACATACTTGGTATATTTTGGGATTCGCTGCTAAACTCAATCAAAGGTAAGTTAAAATATACCTATTTCAGAAGCCTAATAAACTTTGGGAAGCACTCATCCGCTTTCTTCTTTTTATATTTTATGATATAGAGGAGGAGGCTTTTGCTTTGGCTTAGTCTTTAATACTTGGAGGGCTGGGACTACCAGCCTCTACTTTTTTCTCTGCACTTTGCCTCTTTAGACTTTTTGGTTTTGGGACTAACTCTGCTATGGGCTTACTACTTCTAGTGTTTAACTGCATTTATCAATTTTGCATTTGGATCAAGTCACCTGGTAATCTAGCTTGAGGTTTAGCATTTAGTGCACTTGCCAATTGTCGAATCTCCTTCTCAGGACTCTTATCCAGAATATTTTGGTGAATCTCATCATCGTGCTTAACGAGTTATGCTTGACAACTCTATTCCTTATCTATGATTTGTCTCAACACTTCACTATCACTTGTACCTATCACTTTTACTGGCTTTACAAGTTGCTTTAATTGCTGATGATAGTGCTGCCCCCCACCTTATGTTCTGTATTAACGTGGTCATTGATTTTGATGATTACCCCCCCCCCACGTAAGAGAAAAGTTAGAATGATTTCACTAATTGGGGTTGTACATATTACCAAATCCTTGAGGGCCTCCTCTATTCGCATCACTCACAGAGTTGACGAATTTTGGATTTGATGGGTAGTATTTATCCATATGGTCCCAACCACCACACATATCACACAAAGTAACTTGTTACTGCCGGACCACATTTATCTAAGATTGTTGCTAGCCCAAAGACAGGTTGTTGAAGTGGTTGTTCAACAAATTTCGCATAGCTGACACTTGGGCTTGTAAAGATATCATTATATCCACCTCCAACACAATTGCTTATTTTGTACCACAGGTCTACTCGATCCACCATTCCTCCCTTGATTCTGTTATGTAATATGATTCAGCATGTCATATAGCTCAATCTTCTATAAATCCTATCCGCTTACAGAAAAATCAAGTAAAATCTTGGTGTTGGGTTCTAATCATTCAATCAAGGTGTGGACTAACACCTCATTAATTTGGAAATGATGAGAACAATTAATAAGTAAAGATTTGAACCTATCCCTTGCCTAGTATAATTCCACTCATTGATTTTTTCAAAAAATTAGGATTTAACTCCTAAGCTTTGCGGTCTTCCTAGATGGAAAAAATTTGATTCAAAACTTCCTTGCCAGGTTATCCTAAGTAGTACTAGAATCAGATGGCTCGGTTTCAACCAAATCCTTTCCTCCCCAAGTAGTGAGAAGGGAAACAAAGTCATCCTCACATAGTCAAAATTTACCTCGTGAGGAATGTACGTGTCACTAATCTCCGAGAAATTCAAAAGATAAACTTGGGAACTTTGTGTGGTAATCCCATAAATTGTTTAGTGGAGTGAAAAAGTTGCACCATGTTCTATTTGAGCTCCCATATACCACTTGGATGTGGTTCCTAGATGCAATTAGTGATAGTAGTAGCTCATAGGATTGCCACATCTCGAATTGGTCTAGCCGTCATTGGTTCGAGGTTCGGGTTGACCTCTAGTTCTGGTTTTGGGTTAATCATTGGTTCTACCTTTTACTTATTATCTAGATACTTTTTTTGTTTGACAAGATCAATGGGTGGGATTGGCTATAAGATGTCGACCCTCCTCTTACTTTTCCTGAAATAAGGCTCTAGTTCCTCCGGTGATCATATTTGAAATCCTGCAACAAAGCACAACTAAGATCAAGTGTGGTAAACACTACAAAAAATCAACTTATGAAAAATAACCTATGGAAAACTAAAAGTCCTTGGCAACTACACTAAGAAGTTAGTGCTTCCCTAGCATATACAAGTGTACGTGTAAACTAAGAAATATAGTGGCTCTAAAAGAGATGAGATATCAAACCTACTGAACTTTGCTTATCTCTCGTTATCACTGACTCTAATGCCCGCATGAACAAACTGACATTAGGTGTGTCTGACTTAGTAAAGATAGAGTGTAAGGTTATGATGCTCATTAATGAAATGGATATTTCATGACTCATAATGTATGTCCAACAAGTGGAGAGTGAGAAAATTCAAAATATGTGGATGAAGAAGTACAACTGGGCTAGATATGATAGTGGCTTTTCTCAAATTAAATTTGATGGTGGCCATTGCCATCAAGACTAAGGGTCATCTAGGAGTTTCTCAAAAGGTTGACAAAGAAAAGGTGACTAACCCCAAAGCTTAATGTGAGATTGTGAAGGGTGGTTCTACTCCTCTTTTGTGTCCCAAGTGTGGGAAGAACTATGTTGGTGAATGCTTGAGCGGTATTAATGCATGCTTTGGTTATGGAAGTATGGGACACAAGATTATGGAGTAACCCAATGTTGCTAATAAAGGTAAAGGAGGGTGTCCACAAGGTCAAGTATCTCAAAGAGGGAAAGTGCAACACGATGCTAAAGCTCAAGGTAGTGGTCCATATGTGATATGTTGTGAAATTACAACATATTTAGTGCCTAAAACAAGGGATTTTGTGAGTTCTTAAAGTGACTTTTTAGTATTTTGATGTGTTTTTGTGTTAATCTTTCAGAAAAGTTAGGTTGGGTTATTTTGAAGAAAAGTTGTAGATTTTGCTAAAGCATAGGCCATACGAGCCCTCCTATGATTCATAACTCATGCTATGAGTCATAGGTTGTGTAGTAGCAGGAATCAAAGACCAAAAGTTAGAAATCTGTCAAGTGAAGATCACCCCTACGAGCCCAGTCTACGAGTCGTAAGACACACTGACACTCTTATAGGTGGACTCGTAGTAAGAATCAAAGAGCCAAAATGTTGGACAAAAAAAATTGAAGACCAAGACTATAAGACCAACATACGTGTCATAGCTCAAGTAACGACTCATACATATGGGTCGTACCTATCCGTCTAAGATGCCAAGACCCTGATACGAAACCTCGATTATGACTCGTTGGCCAACCTATGAGCCATAACTGCGAAATTTATCAGATGCCAGTTGTCTTTTCTGCATAATTCTTAGGGTTGTTTTGTAAATACTATAAGTAGTTTATGTTTGGCTTCTAAGAGAGAGTTCGAATGAGAGAGTTAGACATTTCTCTATTATATTTTGAAGCTTTTCTTAAGTTTTAAGAGTAGATTATTGTTCTGTTTGGAAAACCCATTTTTGGGGAATGCAAATCTTGCTTTTTACTCATTGGTGATCAATAAAGCTTGTGGGTTTGCAATTTGTATTGCCTATCTCTTTCATTGTTATTGGTGAAACTCTCAACTATGTCTGTTATGTGCATTTTTGTGTGTTTTATGTTAGCCATGAGTAGATAAACATCCACAACTTGAGGTTATGGAAATCATGGGTAGTTGACTTGAGATGACCTAGGTTTTGTCCATATCTATGTTTGGGGTTTTGCATGTATTGCTTATTTCCCTTCATGACTAATGCTATTTGGTAGTGGCCATTACCAAAACTCGCTTACTATCACTATCCCGACCAAGGTAGTGATGAATAGGAAAAGGGAAGTAGATGACAAGATTCGGTTGATATTTTCCCATCTAATCGACCAAACCTAACCAATGGGAGGTTGACTGGGAGAATAGGTAATGGTTAGTTGGCACACAATGGTAGACGACCAAGCGCCATGGTGAAATTCGACCTTCACCTTTACAAGAGGGATGGAGAACTTAAGTTACCGTCTTGCATGCGATTCATCTATCATAGTTATGTTATCTAGGGTAATTGAGTCAATGAACCATGGAGAACACAATTCCCAAGTTGTCCCTAGAATTGAGTGTTTCCTGAATTTTATTTAGTATTTATTGTTGTTGTTTTTGAATCACAAACCTTCCCCCCCTCCCCCCCCCCCCATCTAGACATTGTAGTTGTAGATACTAGAAATGATTAGTAATGAAATCTTATAGTCAAGACTTGTATTCCCTATAGATTCGACCCTAACCTTGGTTAGGTTAATTACTGATTGTGGCCACTTTCTTATTGTATCATGACCATCACAAAAATTATGGCGCTGTTGCCATGGAATACGACTAGGTTATGACTTGAATTCACTATTAGTTAGTTCTAGTATTGATTTCTAGAGTCTCTTGTACTTTACTTTTATTTGGTTTTTGTTGTTTGATTTCTTTTGTACGGTGTACTAGGTTGTATGCCCAACATTAGGAGCCAAGGAAATCCCTTCGTTTCACTAAATTTGGAGATCTATCGAATACCAAGAAGGATTTGATCAACTGAATGAGGACATTGAGGTTGAGGAGGATATGCATCTGAATAAGGAAGACTTAAGAAGAGAGAAGAATCCACCACCAAGGGTTAACCGACCACAACTTAGAGATTTTAATGCATATGCTTACTGCTGGAATTAGTACCGAATAAAGCTTATGGCTATGGATGTTACCAGTTCTATAGTACTTCTCATTGTACCAGCATATGTTAAGTTCATGGTATCAAGTGGATTGCTTTAGATGCTCTAAAATCATGGCCTATTCACAGGGCTACAGTCAGAGAATCCCCACCATCATCCCCAAAAAGTTGTCTTCTTATGCAAAAGTATCATGGGGACATAAAATATTTCTATTGATGCTGCTGGATTGAGGGTGCTTCCATTGTCACTGACTGGTAATGCCATTATATGGTTGTCTGAACTTCTTTCGAGTACCATCACTAGTTGGGCTGAGCTGCTGAGGGTGTTCCTAGAAAGATATTACCGAAGGTCGACGAAGATGAAACTTAAGGACCAAATTAATAACTTTGAGCAATTGCCTGGAGACTCTCTTAGTACTACATGGGAGAGATTCACCAAATGCTTGGGGATAGTCCCTGATCACAAAATTGTTGATGATGCTTTGGTCGAGATCTTCTATAGAGCATTTGATGATAATAGCAAAGCTTGCGCCAACACGATCATGGGAGGTGTTTTTCTTGATCAACCATTTGAGCTAGTTGCAAAAAGAATGGAGCAACTGGTGAAGACCAACAAAGCATGGGGAAAGAGTGAGCATGGTAATACAAAGAGTACTTGTGCAGTTTCCACAAATAGTGAGCAAGCTAAAGTGAATGAAGAGATTATGGAGCAACTTGCTCAACTCCCTACGAGCATGGATTTTGTTTTGAAACAAAACCAAGCTAGTATGAAGGCAATAGCTCACCAACCCACAATCACTCCTGTGTATGATGATCAATTCTTTGACAAGGATGCCTGTTATGTGAGCAACCAAGTGGTGTGCTTCCTGAAAAATCCCCAAGGGTCCAGTTCGGACTATTAGATGCAAGGTTCCGAGAATCAAGGTTGGAACTTCAATCGTGATGGGATGTATAGAGATAATAGGGGTGGATACTATGAGAGAGAAAGAGTGCCAAATGCAGAATGGAGAAGAAAGGGCTACAGGAACGGTCCTTATGTGGCACCACACAATCGTAATGTCGGATCAAGTAATTCAAGAATCGAACATATGTTCAAAAAATTATTGAAGCGAGTAGGCCACCAAGATGAGACTCTAAAGGGAATGAAAGCAGATATCTCAAGTATTAATAAAAAGACAGAGTCTCATTCAGTGGCAATCAAGCAACTTGAGCAACAATTTGGATAAGTTTCTTAACTATTGAACCAATGCCAAAATGGCATCCTACAAAGCAATATGGTTCAAAACCCAAAGAATGAAGGGCATTGTATAGTTTTGATGACGAGGAGTGGCAAGAGTACCTTTGATCCTCCTATGCCGGAAATTGTGGATGAAGTTGATAAGAAGGTCCTTGGCGGTGAAG
Organism: Solanum ossicruentum; assembly: GCA_025774065.1. Classification (NCBI taxonomy): domain Eukaryota; kingdom Viridiplantae; phylum Streptophyta; class Magnoliopsida; order Solanales; family Solanaceae; genus Solanum; species Solanum ossicruentum. The sequence continues at coordinate 33,080 of JAOTQR010079986.1, forward strand.
CCTTGGTTGAGGAAGAAGATCCGAAGGGTGCTGGGATGCAACAAGAAGAGATAAGGGAGCATCACAAAGTAAAATCCATCACAAAACCTCCTTTTCCTTTCCCTCAAATGCCCCAAAAGATGGAAGTGGAGGGAAAGTTCAAACACTTCCACTCGATGTTGAAGCAACTCTCCATCAACATTCCTCTTCTAGAAGCATTGGAGAAAATACGTGGATATGCTAAGAATATGAAGGACTTAGCTACTAAGAAACCCACTTTGAGACAAAAGTTCTCCTAAGAACTACAACAATGTAGTGCGATTATGACTAAATGCATTGCTCAAACACCCGAAGACCCCGACGCATTCACTATTCCTTGTACTATCGACGATGTTGAATTTGCAAGAGCATTATGCGACTTAGGAGCAAGCATCAATTTAATGCCTCTTTCCATATTCAAAAAGCTTGGCCTTGGTACTCCTACCATGACATAAATGAGGTTGCTTATGGCAGATCTAACCTTGAACATCCAAAGAGAATCCTTTCGGATGTGCCTGTTAAAGTCGATAAGTTTATCTTTATAGTAGATTTTGTGATCCTTGACTTCGAAGTTGATTTTGAGGTGCCCATCATTTTGGGGAGAATTTTTTTGGCCATTGGGAGAGCACTAATGGATTTGGATTCAACTCAGCTATGGCTTACAGTTAATGATGCAGAAGTTGTGTTCGATATTCATCAATCCGTGAAACATTTAGATGAATGCAAGAGTGAGGTGTGGACCCTAGATGATAGTTGATAAAGGAAGATGACAAAGTCAAGCCACGACATTAAACAAGGTGCTTCTTGGTAGGCAACCCAAGTATTTTGATGATTATTTGTTTATTTGAGGAATAGGGTAGTAGTAGTTGTTTGTTTTAAATTAGAGGACAATGATGCAATTGTAATAATATTGAGGATTTCTGTTCTTTGAGTCTTGGTTTGCAAGTAAAAGGTGGAAGAACCGAAGATCTAGAAAAATTGGACTTGGAGCAGCTCTTACGAGCAGACCTATGACACGTAGTCATGCATCATAGGAGGAAACATTAAGTATGTGAAGTTGGCACATATGCTATGAGCAAACCTTACGATTCGTAAGATCCCCTATGAGTCGTAAGTGGGGTTCGTAGTACGCAGGTATGATTTCTAAATTTTTACAAAGTGTCGAGTATGGTACGAGAGCAGGAGCTACGAATCGTAGGATGACCTACGAATCATAGTCAGGGTCTGATAGCCCCGATCTGCATGTTTTAAAATCTGACCCGATTTTCTTATAAAAGAGGTCAAAATTTTTTTTGACCTCCAAATTCAATTCTTAAACCCTAACTGGTGACAAAAAACTCTCCCCCATCACCCACGTCATTTTTTTGAACAAATTCCCGACTAACCACGTCATTTCCCGGCAAGGATTTCGATGGAGGTATAAATTCCTAGGGTTTCAATGTGATATTTGTCTCCCTTTGCTTTGGTTCATTTCTTTATTCAATTGGTAAGTTTTTCCGTTACATTTCTCAATCTTTGTTGATAAGTTTGTTCCCTATATGAGTATAAGTTTAGTTTGATCATTTTTCATCATTCCTTACATTGATTATTAAGTTAGACTTGTAATAGGGTTTATAGGCCTTCAATAAATGGGGTTGTCGAGTGAACCTTGTAGAAAAGCTTGAGTGGGTGAATATGAATATGACGTTTGTAGTGTTTAATATGTAATATATTAATGTTGCTCACATAGCGGTTTGAATGGTTGTCAGAATTACACCTTAGGTGGTATGGGGGTGTTTGCCTATGCTTTAATATGTGGGTTTGATTGAATCATTGTGAATTGTGATAAAATTTCCTTGGGATGTTGTGGACATGTCGAAAATGAGTTTAGGTTGTTGATTGCTTTCGGTGTGCTTGACATTTTGTTGAACTGGTTTTGACTCTTAGGGATAATAGTCATTTTAAATTATCAATGCTAATATGAAATTGATTATGTACCATTTAGCCGTGCTTTCCTCATATTTGCATGATTAAGTTAAATTTGGTCTTGAATTTGTGCTTGGTGTGGGAAATACTTAGGCATTGCAACTTACTTATGAGCTCAGCTACAAGGCACTCCTGGGACTCATAAGATCCTATACGAGTCATAGTGGCCCCTCGTAGCAAGCATCAATCACCTGTAATACTTTCATATTTCTCATACAACACCCACTTACAATTCATAATACCTGGTGCGACTCATAGAGATGGTCTCATAAACTTTGCTAGGGTTTGAAAATGTTTTTGGAACTAGGTACAAACCAGGACTAAGGCTCTTAGGCCATCCTATGAGTCGTAACTGTGTCTCATATCTATGATAGAAAGTATTTTTAAAGGCACAACTAGTTCTACGAGGCCAGTATACATTCGTAGGTCACCCTACGAGATATAATGTACTTATACCTGCATATCTGCAGTTACATCAGTGCATAGTTAATTTTTCTTTGTTTTTGTTTGTTGTTCTTTGCTTTATATTTCAGTGAATCGAACATCTGGGATTTACATGTTTCTTTGTGGGTTATCTCAAGATAAAATATCTCCAAAAGACAAATGGGATACACAAGCTCTCCAACGGAGGTTGCGGGATAAATCCTCCGAACCAAGCAATCCGAGGGCTCTGTGGAAGTCCAAAGATTCAGGTTAGACTCGGAGGCCAAGAGACCTCAGACTCGAGCACTTGCAGCACAGGTGCCTATGGAAGTAAGTATTTCTTCCCATTCTGAAGAGGTAGAACAACAGGAAAATGGAGAATGGTTAGGTAGCAGCTTGCCGAAAATGACCCCCTCACATTTTGGCTCCGAGTCTGAGTCAGAAAGCATATCTCATTGTCAATTGAAGGACATTTAGTCTAATCCCCGACTGACCCAAGATGGTGTGTTGTGAGCATGTTAGAAATTTATGACCAACAGTTCGAGGATAAAGGGCATGCCAAGCCGGTTTGCCAATTTCATGAGGAGTCCAGGTTGAACAATGTGGGACTAGACAGAGTACCTAGATTAGATGTGGGATTGGACGAGCATCGACTATGGTGGACTATGTAGCAGTTGGGCAAGTATGCTCCATTTGTAGTACGTGAGTTCTGTGCGGCATACCTTACTACACTCCGCTGGGGGTTGCCATAGAGCAAAAGGCCAATTGAGAAGCCAAAGCTATAGAAGGTAACAGTCCGGTGAAAGAGAGTTGATATCTCAGAGGAGACGATCCAATTGAGTGCAATTCAGGCCTACTTATACAACCCCTCAGTCCACTACGTAGTAGGATAGCCACATTTAGAAAATGAGGACAGCGGTGACTGAGAAGGACATTAGGGCTATGAAAGAGCTTGTATGGTGGATAGCTAGCCAGATTTGTCAGGAGGGTATTGAGTCGACTTGGGTCACAAACCACTTAGATCGTATAGTAAAAGCCCATCTCTCATTTCGAGCCAAGTTCTGGATGTCTATTATCCGTTGCCATATTAGGCCAACTTTTACGGATAATGTGATCACTCTAGAGAGAGCAGTATTATTGGCCAGCCTTCTAGTTAGGTATTCTATAGATTCACTAGGTTGCAGCTCAGACGAGCAACTCACTGCCATTTCCAATTTTGATTCATCGACTGTGCAATGTAGCAGGTGTTCCTATTGACCCTCACCGAGACTCTCATGTAGAGGTCACATGCACTATGGATCCTAGCCTAATAAAGGCTGATGAAAACCCGATGGCCTTATCTCGAGCTATCCCACCTCCTATCCTAGAGCCATTTCTGATTGAGCCACAGGTTCCAGGTTCACCTCTAGCTCCTATGGGTACTACTCCGGCTATTATAGAGCCCATACCGGCAACTAAGATTGAGTCTACACCATCCACTAGCACCCCAGCACCAGCAGCATCGACATTTCACGTTGACCCTCTTTTCTCTGTTGTTTTTTTTCAGGATTTATTGTGATGGGTGGCTGTAGCAGAGGGAAGGCTGCGAAATTTATCAGCATGGGCCTAGTCGTTGATTGATCAGACTGTAGCAGTTGATGGACGGGTCAATGCATTCAAGGATAGAGTCTAGAAGAGGCTAAAGGATGCTAGACCTACTGACACGAGTGCGGTGACTTATAAGTTGGCCAGGTTCATGGCTGACTTGTTGCAACTGTTGGCAGCCCCTGTTCCAGCCCCAGAGGTAGCACGGGTAGGTGATGAGGCATTTGATTGGTTTACCGACCATCTGAACACCCATAGGAAGAAGCCCCTTGAGCATGTTGATCTAGAGCATACCCGGAAGAGGCCGAGATCTGAGGAGGAGGGGCCTATACCTTAGGAGGTATTGCAGGATTCACTACTTCTGGTGGCTATTCAGAGAGAGAGAGAGCATAGCACACCCTACTTGGAGAGGGTATTTCAACAGAGACCCCGCAAACTAGCCCGAGACTGGTACATGAGCACCATGATCTTTCACCACTTTTAACCCCAACTCTTACTTTTTTTATGGATATTCTGTCCTTTTTGTACACAATATTGTTTTTATTTGTGATTTTGTGGATGTTCTTGTTGGATAATGTTTTTATGTTGGTTTTGTACCTTAGTTTTTGTTAGTTGTTCATTTTGAATGTACATATATCTATGTTATGTTTTCGTATGTTAGTCTTTTCTTTGCGTTGTCACTCTAAGGACAAAGTATCCTATATTGGTGAGGTGGTGGAAGTTATGGATTAAGGTGAAGTCTGAGTAGCCTTAAGTCCATAACTTTCCCTATTTTTGATCCCAAGGTTTTCTAGCCGTTCTTCTTTTTCCTTGTGGATGTTTATTTTTCTGTTGAACTGGTATGTTTAGGTAGCGTAGATAATGGGTAAATTCATAGTAGTAATTATCTATTGGCATACACATTATTGTCAGACTTGTTTTCAATGTTTTGATCAAAATTGGGTTCCCTCAAAATTTTTTTGAGGTTGTGAGTATTGATGCATTCATACATTTTTGAGTATCTGGCAATGTTTGTTATGACCTTATGAAGGTCAGTTGAGATTGAAAGCATGACCTATGAGTCTATATTTGATGGTGGATACAATTACCTTGTGTGTTGTAAGCTTATTTTGTTGCATTCATGAATCTTGTATGGACCCCGAAACATGCCTTGTTACTGCAAAAGATGGTTTGGTGATGTGGTGGATATGGAAAGGATCTTAGACCTTTGTTCTTTGATAGAAACAACTTTTAGCCTAAAATAACCAACCAGTTAAGTGAGATAATCTATTTTTCCAAATTTTTTGAGCTTATCATGTACTCATTCTTTCTTGATACCTTGCTAGCTTAGCCTTGTCTGATGAAATACCTTGATATTGCCCTGGTCTATCCTTGAGCATGTGAAACTTGATTAAGGCCAAAGGCCTAAGTTGAGGGTGGCTACAATTGGTGGCCCTGGTTTGAGGTATAGATATTGTGTACTTCACTTGAGGCTAAAAACCTAAGTTGAGAGTGGACCTTAGTGTGGTAAAGTAAAATTGACAAGGTGGTTAGTTGGGAAATCAAGAAAGAAATGACAAAGCATGAACCGAGTGAAGAAAAAATAGAAAAGTGCCTTTAATTGAGAAAGAGTAGCAAAAATGAGTTTGAAAGCAAGGCACAACTGAAAAAGAGAAAGAAAGCACTCGAGAAAAGTTCAAAGCAAGTGAACAAGGAGGGATTGATGAAACAAGGTTTGGATTATGAGGGACTTCTTTCCAGTGAGCGCATTTCCACTTCTTGAGTAGCATATGACTATACCAGTGATTGGGACGGTTGATGCTCCTTAGCTTGTCAAAGTTTGATTATCATGTCTCTCATGATGTTCTTATTTGATCAATAATTTGGTAACCCTTTATTGAAAGTAGTAGCTAGGTACTTGAACCAAATGAGTTGTTGTATATGCCATTGATATAACTGTTATGTATTTCTTTTTGTCTGCGTAGATTTAGTCGTCATTTTAGGACAAGCAACAATTCTAAGTTGAGGGTATTGATACGTTGTTAAATTACAAATATTTGGTTCCTAAAACAAGGGATTTTGTGAGTTCTTAAAGCGACCTTTTAGTGTTTTGAGGTGTTTTTGTGTTGATCTTGTAGAAAAGTTAGATTGACATGATTTTGAAGAAAAATTGTTTATTTTACTGAAGCATAGGCCGTACGAGGCCTCCTAGAGTCGTAGCTCAAGCTACAAGTCGTAGGTGTGTCATAGCAGGAATCAGAGACCAAAAATAAGAAATCTACCAAGTGAAGTTCACCCCTACGAGCCCATCCTATAAGTCATAAGACACACTACGACTCGTATAGGTGGACTCGTAGCAAGAATCAGAGAGCAAAGATGTTGGACTAAAAATTGAAGACCAAGACTACGAGACAAATATATGAGTCGTAGCTCGAGTAATGACTGGTACTCATGGGTCAGACCAGTCAGTCGAAGATGGCAAGAACTTGATACGAGATCCCAACAACGACTTGTAGGCCATCCTACGAGCCGTAACTGTGAAATTTATCAGATGTCAGCTGTCTCTTCTATATAATTCCTAGGGTTGTTTTGTAAATAATATAAATAGTTTAAGTTAGGATTTTGAGAGAGAGTTCAAATAGTAGACATTTCTCCATTACATTTTGAAACTTTTCTTAGGTTTATAGAGTAGATTATTATTCTCTTTGGAAAACTCATTTTTGGGGATTGCAAATCTTGTTTTGTACTCATTGGTGATAAATCAACCTTGTGGTTTTGCAACTTGTGGTGCATATCTCCTTCATTGATATTGGTGAAACTCTCAACTATGTCTACTATGTGCATTTTTTTGTGTTTTATCATAGCCATGAGTAGTTATACACACACAAATTGAGGGTGTGCGAACCATATGTAGTTGACTTGAGATGACCTGGGTCTTGTGCATATCTATGATTAGGGTTTTGCATATATTTTTTATTTCCCTTCATGACTAATGTTGTTTTGTGGTGGCTAACACCAAACCCCGCCTACTATCACGATCCCGATCAAGGTAGTGACAAATAGGAAAAAGGGAAGTAGATGACAGGATTCAGTTGATGTTTTACCATCTAATTGACCAAACCTGACCAAGGGGAGGTTGACTGGGACAATTGGTAATGGTTAATTGGCACACCATGGTAGCCGACCAAGCGCCATGATGAAATTCGACCTTCACCTTCACAAAAGGGCTGGAAGAACCTAAGTTACCATCTTGCATGCGATTCACCGATCATAGTTATTTTATCTAGGCTTATTTACTCAATGAACCATGGAGAACATAATTCCCAAGTAGTCCCTAGTATTGAGTGTTTTTTCGAATTTTAGATAGTGTTTATTGTTGTTGTTTTTGAATCACAACCCCCTCCCCCATCTAGAGATTGTAGTTATCGATACTAGGAATGATTAGTAGTGAAATCTTATAGTTAAGCCCTATATTCCCTTTGGATTTGACAATTACCATCGATTAGGTTAATTACTGATAGCCATCGCTTTCTTATTAGAGCGTGACCCTCATCACTATGGTAATTAGTTTTATGCATTTCATGCTAGGAAAGAGGTTAAGGAGTCCCCTAATGTGGTTTACCAGTATGGTAAGAGTCTTTGATCATGATGTGTATGCTTTGCTTGACCCTGGTGTTTTTTGTTACTCCTTACAATACCGTAAAGTTTGATGTGTCTCTGGAAATTTTATTACAGCTTTATTCGGTCTATTCTCTAATTGGTGAGTCAAACATTGACAACAAAGTCTATAAAATTGTCTCGTGTCAGTCTTGCGTAAAGTCTTTCCATGTGACCTTGTTGATCTTGATATGACCGATTTTGATGTTATTCTTGGTATGGATTAGTTACATGCATCTTATGCTTCTATAGACTGTAGAACCTATAAGGCCATATTCCAAGTTCCTAATGAGCCTATTCTAGAGTGGGAAGGAACCAATTCAGTGCTCAAGGGAAAGTTTATATCTTATATAAAGGCCATGAAGATGACTTCTAGAGGTAGTATATATCATGTTGTCTAAGTCATGGATGTTGAGTCCAATGTTCCATACTGTTGATTTGGTTCCTATAGTTAATGAGTTTCTTGATCTCTTCACTGATGGTTTGCCCGGTATCCCTCTGGTAAGGGAAATTGACTTCTATATGATCTTTTGCCCAATACCCGACCTATTGCTATACCTCCATATCAAATGGCTTCGGTGGAGTTGAATGAATTTAAGGAACAATTAAATGACATCTTGATAAAGGTTTCATGACACGTAATCACCTAATAAGTCGAATTCCTTTCTAATCTCATCCTAGGATTCTACCAAAATTTCGGCAGAGTTTCC
>JAOTQR010079987.1:0-10175 GCA_025774065.1 Solanum ossicruentum
AGGCCAATCTATGTACTTCCTTAAATAGCTCTATCTTTCCTTCCTCAACATAGGTCGTGCTACCCATTGACAACCTGCTAAGAGCATCAATAACAATGTCAGCTTTACCTGGGTGGTAGATAATGCTCAGTCATAATCCTTGAGCAAATCTAACTACCTCCTCCATTGCAAGTTGATCTCTCTCTGACTAAAAATATATTGCAAGCTTTTGTGTTCAGTGAACACCTCCACATGCACCCCATACAAGTAGTGGCACCAGATTTTATCTGCAAACACCACCGGTGCCAACTCAAGATCATGGGTCAGATAGTTCCTCTCATGAACCTTAAGTTGTCTAGAAGCATAGGCTATCACCTTCCCTCTTTGCATCAACACACAACCCAACCCTACTATTGACGCGTCGTAATATATTACAAAGTCCTCCACCCCATCGCGCAAGGTTAAAACAGGTGCACTAGTCAATCTAGTCTTCAACTCTTGGAAACTCTTCTCACATTCAACAGACCACTGAAACTTGACCTTTTTGTAAGTAAATTTGGTCAAGGGTGTGGATATTGAAGAAAACCTGTCAACAAACCTGTGGTAGTAGCCTACCAACCCCAAGAAACTTCTTATGTCAATTGGAAAGATCAGTTTGGGCCAGTTCTTAACCACTTCTATCTTCTGTGCATCCACTGAATCTCATCACCCGAAGCAGCATGGCCTCAGAAGGCCATTGACTTGAGCCAGAACTCACATTTTGAGAACTTCGCATATAAATCATGACCGTTAAGAGTTTGGATGACAACTTTGAGGTGATTAACTTGTGCCTCCTCATCTTTCAAGTACACCAAAATGTCATCGATAAACACAATTACAAACATATCCAGATATTGTATGAACACCCTATTCATCTAGTCCATGAAGGCTGCAGGTGTATTTTTCAACCCAAAGGACATGACCAAGAACTCAAAATGGTCATATCTAGTCCTAAAGGTTGTCTTCGAAATGTCACATTCCCTCACTTTCAATTGATAGTAGCCAGATCTGAGGTCAATCTTTGAGAAACAAGATGCGCCCTGAAGTTGGTCAAATAGATCATCTATCCTTGGGAGAGGATATTTGGTCTTAATTATGACCTTGTTCAGCTGTCTATAATTTATGCACATTCTGAGTGACCCATTTTATTTTCCTACGAATAGAACAGGGGCACCCCAAGGAGAAACACTTGTCCTGATAAAAACCCTTCTCTAACAAGTCCCTCAACTACTCCTTCAACTCTTTCAACTCAATGGAAGCCATCCTATAAGGTGGAATTGAGATGGGCTGGGTATTACGAAGAACATCAATCCCAAAATTAATCTCACTATTAGGAAGAACTCTAGGTATATCCTCAGGAAACACTTCTGGGAACTCACTCACAATTGGGACTTACTCAAGAGTAGAAGGCTCAAAATCATCGGATTTCACTCGCACGAGGTGGTAGATGCACCTTTTGGAGATTAGCTTTCTAGCACTAAGATAGGAAATAAACTTGCCCTTAGGCGCAAAAATATCTCCCCTCTATTTTATGACAAGCTCATTGGGAAATTGAAACTTGACGGTTCAGGTTCTACAGTAGACAATGCATAGCAGGCGTGGAGCCAGTCCATACCAAGAATTATGTCAAAGTCAATCATCTCTAACTCAACTAGATCAGCAAGAGTATGCTTATGATAGATAGACACTACACAATCTCTATAAACTCTCTTGGCTATAATAGACTCACCAACTAGAGTGGAAATAGGGAAGGGCTCAAGTAAACACTCAGGAGAAATCTCAAATTTTCTAGGAACATATGGTGTCACAAAGGACATTGTTGCCCCTGGATCAAGCAAAACATAATAATCAAAAGTAAAGAATCAAACATACCCGTCACGACATCTGGTGTAACCTCTTAGTCCTGTCTGTTCCCCATTGCATAAAGACAGTTCATTCCTCTACTTTTCCCAGGTGTGTCACCCTTTTGGTTACCTTTAGGTGGTGACATAGTAGTAGAACACTGTGTCGTACCCCAAAGTGGGCAGTCTTTCAGGAAGTGACCTACCTGGATGCACTTATAACAAGTATTTACTCTATTCTTGCACTCTCCTAAGTGCATCCTACCATATTTCCAAGAAGGTGGCTTCCCCTTCGAGCTAAGGGTCACACTGACCTGTGAACCCTATGCTCTAAAGTTCGACTACCCTTGAGATTTTTTATCATACCTAATGTTTAGAGTTGGTGCACTGGCTGATGATGGTGCATACCCCAAATACGTCTTTTGAATGTAAGATTTGTCTCCCTTATCCTGCTTGTGCTGGTTAGGCTCATGCCTGGTTGACTTGGCTTTCTTACTCAAGTACTCTTCTCTGTCCTTCTTCTTATCCTCCTCAGTTTGTTGGGCATAAAACATGATTCTGGAGATGTCCGTATCTGGAATCAGTAATGCTGCCTTACGCTCCCTCTTTATATGTTTACCCAACCTTGATACAAACTTTCTCATACTTGCCCTCATATCTTGGACCATCTCTGGAGCATACCTGGACAACTTAATGAACTTGAGGTTTTACTCCTTGATGGTCATCCACTCTTGCTTTAAGTTCACGAACTCTTCAATCTTTGCATCCGTCAACTCTTAGGGAAAGAAGTGGCCCTTGAAAGCACTCTCAAACTCATTCCATTTAGAAGGCTTAACACTCTCCCCCCAATTAACTTCCTACTGCTTATACCAGACGTTCGCCACATCCATAAGTTGATTGGAAGCAAGCTCAACTCCCTCAACCTCAGTCGTATGCATATCCCTCAATGCTTTGCATATCTTGTCAATGAAGTTCTGAGGGTCCTCTTTAACATTCGGCTCCGTGTAGGTTGGTGGGTTCATCCTCAAGAAGTCTCTGAGCGCAGTGGTAGTTGTGGGTTTTGGGAACTGGAGTTAGGAGCTTGGGGACCTTAACTATTGATCTCTGAGGCCACTAGTTATGTGAGCATTGCAATGGCTCCTCGAAAGTCTACCTCAGAAGTGGAGGTTGGTTGAGTAGGAGGTGCCTATGGAGCCTTAACAACTCGGGCAAGTCAACCTAGTCTTCTCGCTCTTGCGTGGGTAAGGACCTCTAATGGAGGATTCTCAATGTTTGGGGCTCGGGCATCTCATTGGGCTGCTATACGCTTAGTAGGCATAATCTGCAAACATGCAACACACGAATCAAACAAGAATTTTATAGAGTTAAACTTTATCGCACAACTCATTCCTAATGCCCTATAGCCTCCTGTTTATGAAGTGTGATGCACAAGACACCCATAAAAAAGACTCTACTAGACACAGCTTCATAGACCCCCTAAGACACTTGAACCTGGCTCTGATACTATGTTTGTCACGCATCGGGAGGGTAGCCTTGGCGTGGCAGGCACTTAAAGAACCATTGCTGATTTTCCAAGAGAACAACCTGGCCTTATCGTCACATCTTACTTAACAATGGAAGAATACTCATGTAAAAACATCAAGGGAAAGATATAAATATCGTGAAATAATCTCAAAGAATAGATCAAGTTTAGCAAAAGAAGTACTCAATAACACTCTACTCAAGGTCTATGAAGCCTCTCCTCTAAACATCTAGATAGTACCATGACAAGCCATGGCTACCCAACTCAAAGAAAATAGAAGTGACTAATGAAATAAAATAAAGGCACCTCCGAATAGCAAGGACGCTCACCAATTCTGGAACTCAGGAACTTTGTACCTGAATGGTACACCTATTGAAGTCCTCTATTTATTGTATATCCATCATGAAACGATGCAGTGTTAAGTGGAGTTAGTACGTGGAATGTGCGGTATGTAAAATAGCTCAAGGAAACAAATAAGCTTAAACTTAATCAGATGACTCGACTTGAGACTCCACTCCTCATCTCATAACTCAACTCAAGTAAACCTGCAAGTTTAAGTTTGAAATCATGCTTTAGAAATAGACTCAGTGTTTAATGCAACTCAGTTCAAAAATCATGAATATGCTCAACTCAAGTGTTGCTTAGAAGTTTCTCTAACAGACATAACTCTCCACCACCATGAGTTTTTGTTGATGTACAATGAAAAGACATCGTTGCCATGTCTACCCTAAACTTGCCAAGGAATAGGGCATCAACCTCTACCTCTCTCTCTAGGATCCTAAGAGTGTGTCCTTCTATGGGGACTTGGGCCACTAGAATGTCCCTTTGTGACCATCCTATACTGGCAACATAGGTATGGGGTGGTCCTCAATCACCCAAATTGGTGCTTAATACTCGTTCTAAAAATAAAACATGTTCATGAAGATTAACTCAAGCTCAGCTCTTTAACTCATCCCATTCAACGCAACGTCAACTTTCTCAATTAACGCCATAACTCAGAATGTGAACTCAAAATAATGCAATTTAAGATTCTAGTTTATATCATGCAAGACTCCCACGAATTACACTCATGTAATATCAAATCATCAATATTTAACACATATGACATAATAGATATTCATCATATACACATACGAAACAATAACACATACTTCTCAGGTTCCTGTTACTTAGTTTAGGAAGTTAGGTTCGTAATTTTACTTTAGTCAATGAGCAATGAAAATAGTAGAGTTAGGGTTAAGCTATCAAGCATGCAAGATTCATTCATAATTCATAGTAATAATGATGCAATTCAAGGATTAACTCAAATGTATACTCAAGAAGCTCAGTCATCTATAAGAATTCAAGACTCGAGAATCAGAGGTTTTAAAGTATGCAATTATTACTAAAAATCTCAACTCAAGTGGATGAAGGGGCGGGTGGATAAACGTAATCTAGTGGTTTAGGTAGCCTTACATACCTAAGATTGAAGAACGATCAACTTTGACTTAAGAACCTTGCTTCTCCTCTTCTTCTCCAAGAATGCTAAACTAGTTTTGTGTGTTTGGGGCTTAGAAATACGTTCAAAAGGCTCTTTTCCGATTAAAAATGACTTAATTACTCATGGTTTACGTTTATGAGGGGTTGGGAAAAGTCTAGATTTCCCCTCATAGAAGATAAGACAAATTTATATAAAAATAAATACCCAATCCACAACGCGGACTAGGTATAGAGTTGTTCAATTTTTCTCAAAATTTCTTCGAACGAGTTTTTTCCCCTTCCGTCGAAAAATTTCAAAAAAAATACAAGTGTCGGTTCATTCCCAGGGCACGTCGTGGTCCTAGTGCACATCAACACTATTTTGGTTTTGGGATTGAAGCTAAAATCTAAACAAGATCATTTTTCCACTCAGTTTTTCGTGATGATTGCAAATTCAGTCTCGAATTTACAAATGGAGCATGGAAAGACGTGGTATGTGCACGTCCCTCATCTAGGAGTATTTTGATAATTTTACTAGGTGTTTCATTGTGGGGCAAATAATACATTATGTAGGAGCAAAGTTCAGCCACTCACATTTCTAGTTTACAAGTACCAATACCTTTACCCTTGCTTCTCCTCTTCTTCTCCAAGAACTCTGAACTAGTTTTGTGTGTTTGGGGATTAGAAATATGTTTAAAAGGCTCTTTTCTGATTAAAAAAGACTTAATTACTCATGGTTTACGTTTATGAGGGATTGAGAAAAGTCTACAATTTCCCTTATAGATGAAAAGAAAAATTTATACAAAAAATGCCCAGTATGCGACACGGACTGGGCACGGAGTATTACAATTTTTCCCAAAATTTCTTCAAACGAGTTTTTTCCCCTTTCGTAGAAAAAGTTTAAAAAATACAAGTGTTGGTCCGCGCCCAGGGTGCGTCATGGCCCTAGTGCGCATCAACACTATTTTGATTTTCGGATTGAAACTAAAATCTGAACGAAGTTATTTTCCCACTCAATTTTTTGTACTGATTACAAATTCGATCTCGAATTTACAGAAGGAGCATGGAAAGACATGTTATGCGCATGTCCCTCATCTAGGGATATTTTTGATAATTTTACCAGGCGTTTCATCTTGGGGAAAATAATACATTATGTAAGAGCAAAGTTCGGCCACTCACATTTCCAGTTTGCAAGTACCAATACCTTACCTTTGCTTCTCCTTTTCTTCTCCAAGAACTCTAAACTAGTTTTGTGTCATTGGGGCTTAGAAATACGTTTAAAAGGCTCTTTTATGATTAAAAATGGCTTAATTACTCATGATTTATGTTTATAAGGGGTTGGGAAAAGTCTAGAATTTCCCTCATAGAAGAAAAGATAAATTTATACAAAAAAATGCCTAGTCTGTGTGCGGAGTAGTACAATTTTTTCCAAAATTCCTTCAAACGAGTTTTTTCATCTTCTGTCAAAAAATTTAAAAAAAATACAAGTGTTGGTATGTGCCCAGGGTGCGTCATGCCCCTGGTGCGCATCAACACTATTTCAGTTTTCGGATTGAAACCAAAATCTAAACAAGGTCATTTTCCCACTTAGTTTTTCGTGCTGATTGCAAATTCAATCTCAGATTTACAAATGGTGCATGGAAAGATGTAAGCCCAATGTGAGTTTTTCTGGTTGGATTATGTGCATGTGCCTCATCTATGGGTATTTTGATAAAGTTACCAGGTGTTTCATCGCGGGGCAAATGATACATTATGTAGGAGCAAAGTTTGGCCATTCGCATTTCAAGTTTGTAAGTACAAATACCTTTGACCTCCTCTTAGGAGTTGTTTCCTACATATACCCGTTTAGATCCTAATGGGATTCGTCGATAATCTACAAAAGTCTCTCTTTCTATCGTAATATGTTTAGTGGCTCTTGAATCTCCAATCTGCATAGGAAGTGATTACGATAGAAAAGCAGAACAAGCAATATTTACATCACTATGTAAATTGTTCATAAGGTCATATACATTTTTAGGCTTAGGACAATCATAAGCAAAGTGTCCCTTGTTCTTACAGTTATAGCACTTAAGCTTAGCTATAGAAACGTTTTTCTCTGGAGCAGAAATATTTTTCTCTCCTTGTTGATTAATCTGAGTTTTTTTTTGAGACTTTCATATGTTGAAGGGTATAACCTTTTTTGGGAAATTTCAAAGACACATTTAGAGCTTTAAGAGTTTCTTTCTCTTCAAGGACATACTTGTTTTTATAGTTATCACTATTAGTCTTATCACTTTTGCTAAGCTTGGCAATAGTGTGCTTTGCAACAGTTGACATACTGATTTAAACAAGCATAAAATAAAATGAGACAACTATGCACATTATTTTAGCCTAAATTCATATACATAATAATTCTTAAAATAATTAACTATGTTAATATTCATTTCACGATATGTTTAGATTCGAAAGTTCACTAAGTTCCAATCATCATCTGAATCTTACTATGTCATAAATTTAGCACAATGAATCATCGAAGAATCACTTATCTTAAATCACATAAATTCAAGATTATATATGCACAAATTCTACAACATATGTTGAAACACTGAATAATAATTAACATATAAATTTACATAAATCACATTACATACAAACAATCATTATACAAATGCAGTACACAAGATCACTATAATATCTCTTTGTGAACAGGAACAGATAAAATAAAATCTATACACTAGTCCAAATGCAATTTATATTTTATAGGCAATCAATGAGAATGTCACACAGTCTTCTTAACTTTCAAGTCAACTATTCATCCATAAAATGTTGGACCAATAACTTGTAAGATCTCGATCTTTTGAGATACTACTTATCTTAAGATTTGTCAAGTAATTTCTTTTGGAAATTTTCTAATAACGTAGATCATAAAGCCAAATATTTCTTCTCTATGGATAATAACCCTCATCCCACACAATTTCTTGAATTAACTTGTTAATTCTTATTTTGTGTTTCACAAATCTTGTAAGATCATCATCTTCAACATTGAATTCTGGCAAGAGATTAACCAAATTGTCAATCATAGTTTTCACCCTATCCTTCTATTGTTTTGTGAAAAGTGGTATGGGCTTCCTTATCAATACCATGATTTTCTGTAACATATATAGAAAATAATTGGGAAAAACCACACATGAAACAATTATATAACCGTTTGTATAAAGGGATCTTATAGGACTTTAACAAAAAATAATAACACAAGAAATCTTTTTGTGTGTTAACCTCTTTTTATCAAAAAATATCAGCACGAGAAAAAAAATTCTGAAATCTACTCCCAAGGGCCAATTCATATGTCACGACATGTACCTAGGTCCTAGATGTAATACGTCGAATGGGGAACCCAAAAGAACCCCAAACAAGATTCTTAGCATATTGTACATACATCCTTGGTCACGAAAGCAATTAAACAATAACAAGAGAATAAAAAAATAGTGATAAGGGACTAAGAGAATTCTATGATAGCATAAAACATAAAGAGTCAAGCTCATAACATAGATATATTATAATATTCCAACAACACATCTAAACTTAGAATGGAGCGGGGGCTAAGACATTTTTCGGACTCACACTTATAATGTCAAATATCAACATATAAGAGTTTTAGTAATAACAAGAGAAAGTAGATAATGTTCTCGAACTTGAGGATTCACTAAGCTTATCTTCATGATATCAAACTAGCCACGTGGAAGATGATAGTCAAATGGAGCTCCGGTTCCTACAAGGTAACATCATGTAGGCATAACATATGCGTTAGTACGTTTGAATGTACTTAATATGTAGGATGCAATGAAACAAGAGATAGACAACATAATAAAAATGCATAATTATAAGCAATGGATAGCATAATAACAATATGACATGTAAAATCAATGCTTAATGTAAAACATGCTATATAAATCATTCATCTTTGATAAACCATAATATATAAGTGTGGGAAGAGACTTTAACCAACACAGAATAAGACCAAGCGAACTACAACTTGAAATCCCGATGATTACCCGTCACCGGTAAAGAGGTGGTTTACTTGCCAAGGTAAACCATACTTTAAACTTATGGGAACATGACACAATTTCGTATCAAGTAACCTTCCTTATGACAACATGACCCATTTTCGAAAAGGATCTCATTAAGAAACTTTACCTTACGGGAACACGATCCAATTTCAGGAACAACCTCAAGAGAAAGTGCACTAAATGGATTCACTAGTAAATTAAGGGTAAAACCTCGTCCTATGGTGGCACATAGTTCAAGGAAAGAGAGCACTCCCTCAATCCGTTGGTACTAAATCTAGTCCCACGGAATATATAAAGTAATCGTAGCTTTAATAATTTGTAAGAAATAATAGAAACATGACACGAGTAGCTTTGAAACATCTTTGACCTCCAATGGTGAGCCTAACTTCAAAACAAGATTAGATCATCATCAATCATTACACTTGCATTAACATCAACATCAAAGGCTCACAAGAGGTAAAATCTTTAAGAGATGGCTTACTCTGGCTTTACAACATCATCAGCATTTTCATAAATTAAACACATCTTTAGAAAGCCCAAAATCATCATAAAGTCACTTGACACATAAATCAACCAATAGATCATCAAAACTTTAAGAAACCTTAAAAAGGTATTTTATCAAAAACTTGGCGGGTGTATAATGCTAATACAAAATTATGCAATTCAAGAGTGAAAACATGTAAGAAAAACCAATGTAAATCCTTTCACCAACACTTGGTAACATCCTCTAACAAGATACATCAAGACCCCTCATCAAATCTCACAATAGATCTTACAATTATAACTCAAAACATGCATAGTCGAACAATATTTCATAAAGCCCCAATAATGTATCTTATAGTCGTAATCCATAATATGTAATACCCATAAGTAAATCAACTTGAAAACATGCATTTTATATGAAAAGGAAGGGTGGGCACTATGGGCGAAAGGACCCAATGGTTGAAACCCACATGTCTCAAACTTGAAGATTTCCTTGATGAAAATTAGAATGAGAACTTGAAATTTGAATGAAATCCTTGAGATCCGGAATGAGTTTGGGACACTTGAATTTGGGTGAAATATTTGTCTAAGTGTTAGAGAGGATTTTGGGGAATGTCTTGAATGATATGAGGTTGAAAAATGACTAAGTATTGATGTTTTTATGCATAAGAAGGCTTAGGACCAAGACCCAAAGCCTCGAACGGAAATAAAAAAACTAGCAACAAAACATACATCTCTGCGATAGCTCCGCGTTGCGGAGCCAATGCGTAGGCCCACTGTTTTGCTCAAACTTGGGGAAATCAAATT
>JAOTQR010079989.1:0-10174 GCA_025774065.1 Solanum ossicruentum
CCCCAACCCCCACTCCCCCAAGCAAAAAAAATGAGAAGCGCCGTATGGAAATTAAAGGGAGAAAAACTTTGTCTAAATACAGATGAATCATTAATAGCCCACAATTTTGAACTTTAGGCTATGCTGGTGAGGATATCAGAAAATACGAAATTAGCTACGAAATATATTAATAATTTTTAATAAATTTATCGCGATAAAGGTTTTGGTTAATTAATTTTTTTACTTTCTTACTTGTTAAAGATTTTTCAATTTAATTTATACTATTATAGTTTTACTTTATTAATTTTAAGTTAATATTTTAGATCAATATATTTGAGGTCCTATCAATTAATAGGGAATACAATAATATTTTTGTCATATTTTACTTGTCCATTATATTATTTTGAAATATTTTTGCCTATTTATGAAATTAAGAAATAATTTTATGATTAATTTCTAATTTATTAAGCGTGTTCTGTGAACAGAGGGATCATTTATACATAAAATGCAATTTCTAAGTGTGTTTTATATACAAATTGTTATTTGCACAGAAGACACATTTATCGAGTTCTTTTTATGAACAAAGATGTCCTTTATGGATAAAATGCATTTACCGAGTGTATTTTATATACAAAGGAGTCATTTATACATAAAATGCATTACTGAGTGCGTTTTATGAACAAAAAGGTCATTTATACATAAAACACACTTACCAAGTGTTTTTTATGTACAAATGAGTCATTTACCGATAAAACACATTTATTGAGTGAGTTTAATGGGTCATTTACACATAAAACGCACTAGTTTTATGTACAAATGGGTCATTTACACATAAAACACATTTATTAAGTGAGTTTTATGTACAAATGAGGCATTCACGCATAAAGGATATTTACTGAGTGTGTTTTATTTACAAAGGGGTCATGTACACATAAAAAGTATTTATCAAGTGTGTTTTATGATCAAAAGGGTTATTTATATATTAAACACATTTATTAAGTGCATTTTATAATCAAAGGGATCATTTACATATAAAAACTATTTACCTAGTGCATTTTATGAACAAAATAAACATTCACATACAAAATATATTTACATATTTATAGCTAAATAAGATTAACATAAAATTTTTATTATTAAACTATAAAATTTTATCCGTCGATAGCTTTTTATTTTCTAATGGTGCAATGCATATATATGTTGATGATGCATTTGGTGACCCCCACTCTTTACTCAATACATTGAAAGACAAACAAAAAATATGGCCGTTCTTTACAAAATAAATTATTCGTATATTAAAATCCATAAAGTTAGTTGGTATTATGTTTAATAATATTTTAATTGTTATTCATGAAATTCAACACATTAAATGTGATATTTAGTGATTAATTTATAATTTTTTATATGAAATAATTTATGCATATTATTTTATGTAGAATAGAAAATAAAATAATTATATTTTTCATGATTAATTATTGCTTATTATCTATATAACTCTAAGCAATAACTAGACATCTCCTTAGCGTATGTCTTTCCTTGATTTTTGTGAATAAGCAATATAAATAGATAATGTGTTTGACTTAAAAAAAAAAAGCTCATTAAATATTTAAATGACTGAAAGATTAAAGAAAAACTAATTATAATTAAAATACCAAAAGCACTACGAATAACCACGTAGAGAGGTGTACTCGAGCTAAATTTAATTTAGAAAGAAAAATATTTTAGATATAAAATTTAAATTTTTAACGTCACATATATAGATGCATCAAATCATATATTACATGATACTTTGAGTGCGAATAATTCACATACATATAAGGCCTATTTAATTTATGTTAACTATATTGTGTCTAAATCGAACGTTTCTATTTAGTACGTGATCTTCTTAGTAAATAACAAGTCAACTTTAAATTAATAAAATTAATTACTAGTAAATTTACCCTGGTTTTGCTAAACCATATGGAAAAGCTAGCTAATTGATAAAATAAGATCAACCATAAATTGAATACATTTAAGCATATATTAAGGCAATAAAACCAGTGGAGGCAAATGGTTACAACTAATTAATATATTACTATAAATTTGATTAATTTTATCTTAATTAAAACGTTAAAGCTATGGATATAAATACCCAAATGTTAATGCTTTTCAAACAAACATACAAAACGCAAATTAATCTGAAAAATTTTAATTAAAAAACTCCAAAGGTCAAGTTTTGATTATGAAAAATAATAAAACTGTCTTCATGCGATTAAAAGGTCGTAAATTAATATTGTGAAAATAACTTTTTTGTGGAAATAAAAAATAAAATTATATACACAATATATTTAAGTTCGAATTCCATATATTATCTAAGGAAATTAATTTTAAAAAAAGTTCCTTATTAGTTTTATTCCATGCACCATGAAAATTCTAATGTAATTCTTTTTTCTTATTAAAATCACACCTTCTTTGCTCCCAAAAATTAAAATTAAAAAACATATATAGTCGGTGTGAGCAGAAATTCAAATATATATATATATGAAATTGTGGATTTTTTGAAAGTTATAAATTCATATTGCTTTCATCGTCTTTTAGTTGTCATGTTACAATTTTTAAAAATTAATTTGATTGATTTTTAAATTGAATTAGTTTAAAGTAATCATAATTTTTAAAATAAAAATTAAGAAATTCAAAAATTATAAGAAAAGTGCTATTGATTGCAATTTTATTACGAAAGATATCTTACAACATTAATCAAGATTTATATAATTTGATTCTAAAAATAAAAATTGTGACAACTTAAATGGAATGAAGAAAATATTTATTACTCTTTTTGTCTCATTTTATGTATTGTTCTTTTATTTTTAGTCCATCTCACAACAAATATCACCTTTTAGAATATTCACCATTTTCAAAAAAATGAACCAAATTGATTAAATAAATTTATTTTATTTGAATTTGGTTTAATTTTAATTTTAAAAATTGACAGTGTTCCATTTGGTGTTTGGATTTGTTCAAAAAAAGATTATTCAATCGAACCAAGAAATTATATACATATATTTTATAATTATACATATATAATACATTATTCTAAAAAAATAAAATTTAAGGATCTTCTATACGTTTTCATCAAATTTTATTTTTTAATATATTTATGAAAGTACAAATTCTCAAAACGAGAATATTTATCTTACTGATTTCATTTTTCCGAATATCTATGACAATTTTTGGTGAAACGAAAACACTTATCTTTTCCTTCTAGACCAAAATGTTAAAGTTCAAAACTTTGTTCACGATAAATTTCATTTTGAATGAATTATTATTAGAAGTATTTTTCTCTATTTTGAATATATCTTTGTGTGTATACTTAATAAACAAAATAATTGAATCAAACTAAACAAAACTAAAACCAACAATAACCAAATGGATAACTATATATTATAATTGATTTGGCTTCACTTTAAAAAATAATAACCAATTAAGCTAATTTAATTTTTAATATTGACCAATAACGTAACTCGTGGACACCTCTTCGCCTAATTATGATTAAAATATTTTAATTTTATTTTTTTCAATAAAATAATTTATAATCACATAGCTAATAATTTACAGCGACATAATTATATAAGAACTATTTTACATCCCTAATTTCAAAGAAAAATTGATTTGGGTGAAGAAAGTATTTATTAAGTACAATTTTTATATTTACCGACATACTATATTGTTATTGAATTTGAACGCAATAACAGTATAAAAGAAATTCATCCAATATTCGAAGTTCATTTTAATTAACGTCCTAGATAAATTTGAATTAATATTACCGCTGCATCACAACTTCCCGTGCAATCAATAAAAACTATGAAACTAAAGCAACCAAAACAAAAAATTTCATATTTCTAAGTTTATTTTAATTAAAATTTCAATTAAATTTGAATCATGCGTTACGAAAATTACTCAAAATTTTACTCTTAATAGAATTTTTTGCTTATTCATGATTTAAACTCGAAATTTCTTATTAAAAATGAAATAGATCACAATTTTCCATGAAATCGACAAAAACTATGCAACTACCAAACAAAACAAAAAATCTCATATTTCTAATGACATTCTGACAAAAACATTCCTCAGAAATTCACATTTTTACTAAGTAAATACCATATAAAAACCTCGAAAACTCGAAAAATTACATTAATCGTTTTGTATTTGCATGGAGAATACTTAATATATAAATTTTACAAAGAAGTAATAGGTACATTGTAATTAGGTATCTGAGAAGAAGTAAAAGCTAAAAAAGCAAGTAAAATTAAGAGCAAAACTGGTACTAACAGCAGCATTAGTGGCGGCGGCGGCAGCGGCGGCAGAACCAACGGCAACACCAGAAGAGACACCGTCAAAAGTACCATGACGAAAATAACCCTAGAGGAATTCAAATTCTTCATCTTTGATTTATCATCAAATGGATCTATTTTGCACATCATCATTTTTGTTCATTTGAAATAAAATTTGGGAGAGAAAATAATAAAAATGTTTAGATTTTTATATAGGAAAAGTATGTGTGGGGAATATTAGGGGGATGAATGGGTATAAATGAGGAAGAAGAAAGGGCAAAGGGAAAAGTGAGGAGAATATGGAGGAAGATTTTAGGGGGTGTGGGGTCTAGTTGGTAGAGGGAAGGACAAACTACGGACGGATTCAGAATTTAAATTTTATTTATGTGTTTAATGTCATAATAATAATAATAATATAATAATAATAAATAATATAATTTTATAAATAGAATTTGAATACTTAGAATATCTTCTTATTTTTGATAGTTTCTTTGCTCAATATAATTTTATGACTTCAATATTTGAGTATTCCGTTTTGTATTATTCATTTTTATATATTTTATGATCTGATATTTTTAATACGAGAATCTTTTAAAAAAAAAATTTTCTATTTCTATGAGATAGTAATAAAATATAAGTATATTTTACCTATTTCAGACATAACTCATGAAATTTTATTAAATATATTATTATTATGATAAAAATTATATTAGTATATTAAAATTAAAAATATTGAGTTGAGATTAATTAGAGGTCAAATAAAAAACCATGTCAGCCTGTAAGATTCGGCATACAACCGACACGTCACCTAATAAACCACAAACGTAATGTCAAAGTTTTGGGTTGGATTCATCGTACACGAGGGTACCTTGGTAAATTCAAATTGTTACTGCCGTTTGTTTTGAGATATTTTCCAAAATTGAAAAAAAAAATATTTGTGTTGGATTCAAAAGTTGCTTCCTTTTTTTTTCTTCAAACAATATATATGTATTTCTATTATAGTCGATTAATTTAAATTCACGTTATATAAAACTTATTAAGGGGAAGTAATTTCATTCAGTATGATATTTTTTAAAATAGACTTACATCAAAATTATCAAACTTTACTGAATTTATATTTTGACGATAGAAAAGGGTAAAAATTATGTATTAAGGTAGAGCATTAGACGTTTATTAGGGGTAGAAAGGAGTGAAAATTCGTCTTCATTTTGTTACTTTTATCATCTTTACAAATTATCATTTGTTTTTCATTTTAATTGTTTGATATCACATCTAATATTTTCTATTTTTGAGAATGATATTTTTAAGATGAGGATCTTTCAGAAATAACCTCTCTCTTTTTATAAGATAGTAATAAGGTCTGCGTACATTTTCCCTCCTTAAATCCCACTATTGGGATTTCCCTGTATATTTTGTTGTTGTTTTGTTGTTGAATCCAGATGATTACCTCCACCCTTAAACTTTTATCCATCTATTTCAATTTATTTGACACGATGTAATATTTTCGTCCATACAAATTTTTGAAATTTAGCATTTTACTTTTATAAAAAGTTTTTGTTTGACACAACTTTTATATATCTCTGGTGCTTTGAACATCATGTATTATTTGTTACTTTCTTGATTTTCAATTTTCTAATTTCGAATGTTCGAGAAGGAGGTTAGAATATTTCTAAGTAAAGTTATTTATTCTTGAATTGATATAAAATGGAAAGATTATCAGTATGATAAGACATTCTTGAATTAATGGTAGATAATCTTTTCTACAATTAGGAAAAAATTATTTAAGACGTTATTACTATCTTAATGGTGTAAAAAATTGAGTACTTAAAACATGGTTGAAAAAGATTAGTCAATTTTATCTGTTTAATTAAAAAGTCATTGCTATTAATTAATTACGTAATTCAACCGTCCATTTAAATAGAGTTCCATTTTGGAGCACAAAAAGATATTTTTTGTTTTGTTTATTAGAAAAAAAGCATTTTGGAGGTCTTAAGTTCGAAATTTCTTGCTGGTGAAAGCAAGGGGTTTGTCTTCTGAGTCGAGTTTGCAGCATCGAACTTGCTTAATGCGGGTTGCCCTCTCATATGTAGCTTGTGAGTTATTGCATAAGAGTAAGTGTTTATCTTACGCGTATCCAAATAGTAGTGATTGCAGGTTCTCCCTATCATAAAAAGGGAAGATATCTTAATAGTGTAGTAAATTAAGACCATTTATTTGGATAGAAAATAATGTCAATTGTAATAACAATGAACACCAAAAATCCTTGCAAACATATTTAACTATAAGATAATTAAGTGCTCGTTTTGATTGACTTATTTCAGGTACTTTTAAGTTAAAGTAACGTTTAAGTAATTTTGAAGTATTTGAATAAAGCTAAAAAATGCTTATAAATATTATTTTTAAGGTAAAATAATAAAAACAAGCCAAAAGTCTAAATCCTAACTTATGACTTTTGACTTATAAATTAAAAGTTAAAAGTCAAAAGTCAATCCAAACGGGCTCTAACTCGTTACATATATCTACTAATACTATCTTTTGCAAACTAGACTTGATTTCTCAAAAGTTCACTCAAGTAATAGATATTATCTTCGAATGTCACACTTTCTGATATCATAAGTAATAATGAATAGTGATATGGAAATTCATCAACTTGTCACAAACTATACGTACAATTTAAGGAAAAATATCTTCACTTAGCCACCTAGATACATTTCCTTAACCCATTAATTAGTCAGTAATTACCATAATTAATACTAGATAGCTTTTTGATGGTGACAAGAAAAAACTTCTTTTTTTTTTTTCAAAAAAAAAGATAGTTAAGCTAAATCATGATTGATGACTAAAACCAAGAATCTCTGTATCTGGTCATCTAATTACTATTAGTACCTTCTATTTTAAAAGCTAATTAATTACCAATATTGGACTTTATTATTGGTGGAAGTACAAACTTTTTTTTAAAAAAAATTAAAAAATATTACCCTCTTGCTAATAAAGGAATTAGTGAAATGATAAAGGTAAGTTGTCAAAATATTATTATTTCATATACATCTTGAGTTGTTTCCTAAAAAGGACATAGTTTTACTTGTATTTTAATCCTCGACTTGTTTAGGTTTAAGAATTCAAATTGAAAGATGGACTATCACATGTGTACTAGTCGATATGCAATCGATTTTGAATCACATCGATTATATATTCATGTACTAATAGAAATAGACACGACAATATTTATATATGAGAACATAACGCTAAGTATTTTATAGTATTATTCTATTTCATTCAATTAGAGAACAATTCAAGATTCAAGATTCAAGATTCGAATAGCTACTCAGCTGGTTGGTTACCTAAACTTTCATCTTTTTGATGAGAGATCAATTCCATCACCTTTGTAATCCTCTTCCCCATTCTCTTTCCCCAACTATTCTACGTAATCATATTAAGATTTCTACCACATATTGTCTCACTAGTTAATAATATCTTACCAGATTTCAAGTTAGATACACCTAGATATATGTACTTTTTGCTATCAAATACACTCTTAAACACAGATATAAAGGGAGAGCCGTGAGCAAGAGAGGAGAGAAGGCAAATGAGAGAGTTTATGTATCCCATATACATATGAATTATACTAGATACATATATTTGGATATCAAATACATTATAAAATATAAATATATATGAAAAGAAGCTAACAAAAGACGGATAGAGGCTAGCGAGAAAAGAGAGACGAGAGAACTAGTTACATCCATGTGAATGTACTTACTTAGGTATATTTGAAACAAATTACTTCTAATTTTGATCCCACAATCCGAGATACATGTAATTGAAGATAGATCGAAATCTGGCATGATTCGAAAGCTCACATGAAACCACATGATTAGGTCCTAATCTAGTGAGATTTGTGTTGTTTGCCCAAATTCTACACCTAAATAAGGTAAATTCCTTAAACTTGGGATACACAAAGTATATTTATATTTAACTTGAATATTCTAAATAAGGTAAAAAATTAAAATAATATTTCCATAACATCTCAATATACTAATTCACTTCGAATCTTGGTTTATTTAAATTTGAAATCTCCCATTAGTAGATTAGTTGAATACGTACTTTTCATGTTGCACTTACGTACACAAATTGATGAAAAGTAAAACAAAAAAAAATTTATTCTTTGCAACGTCTAATTAATCATATGGTACACTTCACAACATAATGAACTATATAGATTCTTTGTACTATTACATGAATTTAGACATTTTCAGAAGAAGAAGCATTATGAAAAAAACTGACAAAATATATATGTTAATTAAGGATCTATCTTTAAAAGGAAAAAAATCTTACTTTTCAAGTAACTATGTTTACGATATGTGTATCGCATGTGGTATTTTGGATATATTAATGTATAATTAATAGCGCATTAAAATATAATAAAAGGATAAATTAGTAATTTAATATTGAAAATTGTGGAGATCATGCTTTTAAGGTAATATAAAAAATGTAAATATAGATATAGATAGATTAATATTCAAAAAGTAATTTGATAGGGATTATATTATTTAAGCACTTCTAGTCATTCATTTATATGGGAGGAGCTTCAAATGATTGTGACACTGGAGGTCGAACCGATAAGGACAGATTAACAAAAAAGTATATCGAAATAATTTTTTAGGTTTGATAAGATTACAAAGAAGGATGTATATGATATTTTAGACAAATTCTACTATATTAAAAAGCGGAAGAAAAGTGAAATATTATATAAAATAATAACCTAATTTTGTAGTCAAGTAGAAATTATGCATATGAATCATGAGCTATAATAATCTCCTGGTATGTTATTCAATAATTTTTATGTATCCATTTTTTGAACTAGCTTTTGTTATTTACGTTTAAAATTCATTAATTTTTATTCTTATCATAATATTACAGCGAGGCTCCTCTATTTTTTCTTAATATTCGATATTTACTTTTAACACATGAAAGTTCTTATGCGTAAATAATTTAGACATTATTGCACAAATTAATTTAGACAGTCCCACACGAATATAACTCAAGATTTGGCCTATAGAGATACCTATAAAGATTTGTTCTTAATGTGGAAAATGACTAGCTTGAAATGATAAAAAAAAAAATCACACCATATTTGGTACTTACAAAATATCACATGCTAGTACGTAGAGACGAAATTAAAAATTTTAATTCACAAATTTTAAATTATAATTCTTTTTATTTTCGGAATTGATATAAAAATATTATTTATACATATCAAATAATATTTTTTTAATATAAATATAAAATTTATATTTAAATTATTAAATTCCGTCGGACTCGTACGGCCCATGAGTGGTGTTATTTATAGTCAAACTTTATGACAAAAATGGGAGATGAATTTTGTGGCAACGTAGGACCTTTAGTAACCTCGATTTTGAGAATGTACTTTTTTGCCTATACCATATTTGAGACCAGACATTTGATACATTGTAATGAGACATATTTTAAAATTATTTTCTCCGTCTTAATTTATTTATTTAAATATTCTTTTATTTTTTATTTATAATTAGTTTTTTATATGATATTATTAATTTGTTGATATTAAATTAATATTAATAAAAAATATAGTAAAGTACATGTATTTGAAAATTCTTAATTAATAAAAATAAAATGATAAATTTATTATATTAATTATTATTTTTTTAACAAATATGTCAGAATAAAATTTGATAAGTAAATGAGTACGGAAAGAGTAGTTAACATCAATTGATGCAATGACCCAAATTGCTCAATGAAAATTATAGGACAATATTTTGACTTTTAAAAAATAGTGCTTTAACTTTTTTTTTTTCTCCATTCTGAAATATGGAAGTTATGATGCTCTTTATTAAGATGATTAGATA
>JAOTQR010079990.1:0-10173 GCA_025774065.1 Solanum ossicruentum
GTCCTGAGATGAAAGATCTTATGGGGAAAACTAAAGAGGTGTCTTTATCTGATAAGAAGATAGAGCCTGTTAGTTCAACTGATGCTACATCTTCACAAGTCCCAGATTATGGACGCAAAAAGGCTGAATTGGTGGAGTTTTCCGCCTATAAACAGCAAGTACCTGAGTATGAACGCAAGTTAGCAGAATTAGAACCGATTTTTGCCTGGGCTTTAACTTCTCTATTGATTTTCTTTCTTTCAAGCAAGTAAAGGGGTGATCGGTCTTACTTCCTACCTTTCGAACTAGGCTTCTCTGGGGCGGATAAGAAGCTTCATCACCGGACAGCAGGCTAAGGCGTTCAAAGCATTGAGAACCCCGCGAAGGCTACCTGTAGGTGGAGTTCGGGATGCCCGGGTGGGTATCACAAACGGAGGGGAGGACTTTCTTAGTCTTAGGCGCACCTGTCCTGCTTCAACCACCACCCAACCACCCTATCCGGGCCGACCGTTCCGACGCGCCCTTGACCTATTTTGATTAAGACCAAAAACCTATCTCTAAAGTGGAGCCTAGTTTAAGCTGTCAAACAAGTGATGATTGAATGAAAGAAAAAGCACTAGTAGGGATATGGATGGGCTCAGTAAAGAGAGTTGTAGGATTCGTAAAAGAGGAGAAGGCAAAGGATGTTGCGTTTTGACTTTGTCTCCCGGGATCCACCACAGGTTGGGTTTGAGAGCCGTGTGATGGGTGAACTTATAGAATGTAGAGGGAGGTTGGTAAACTTTCATAAGGCTTGGAATTACCTAGGCATGCGGATAGGGTTCGTCTGCTTCTTCATGATTCTATGTTGAGGGGATATGTTGGTGACTCTAGTGCAATAGAACTCTTTGAGGTTGTGGGTGCTCTGGAGGTATTGCATGGAAGGGTGGAAGAGTTGATTAATAAGGATGTGGTCTTCGTCAAGACCAATTTAATTAGGCTTGCTTTCAAGTCGAATAGAGAACCCTCGCTTGAAAGTCTAATTCATTAGCTCAGTTTCATTAAAGGCTTTCAAGACTTCACTTAGCGCACCTGTCAAAGCAAATCTTTCTTCCCCCTGACAAAGAAGAAAAAAAGCAAGCAAGGGAAAACCTTTTTCATTATTCACCCGGCTAAAACTTCTATATTTTCTTTGTGGTGAAGCAAGTAATTCCACTATTCAACTTCACTTAGCCCACCTTGTGATTAAAACGTCGAACTTAACGAGGCGAAAGGGGCGCTAGCTGAAGGAAAGCAGTTCGTTCAGGATGATAAACTTTTAGCCCTGTTGTCAAATCAAATATTGACTTTCTCACCCAGTTTCATTAATTAGGTAATTACTTTGTTTGCAGGAAAGAGGCGGAAAGAGAGGGCAAAGTAAGCCTCTAGGCCAGCTCATCAAAGTACCTTTCCCATGGAAAACCCGACCGCACGAATTATTGAGGCGGCAATGTTGAGAGGGCGGTCAGAGGCTCAAGAAATGCTCTTTCCGAAATAAGTTCCTCGACTCAAAATATCCACGAAGAGAAGGAAAGGGTGACTGATAAGGGAACGAATGTGAGAGGAGCGAGGAGCAACTTTACTGTAAGGAGAGGGTGACTGAAGAGCCTGTAACTGATCAAACCCGAACGAAGGACCAACGATGGGAGACCCCAAAGAGGAGATTGTTCTATTTCATGGCTAGATTTGGATCTTGAGATTGAAAACTTATTGATGAGTTACCATGCTCCAAGAACAAACCATATGATGTTTTCTTTTACGTTAAGACTTTATCACTTTTATTCTTTTGATGTATATCTTTAGAGTGATGTATATCTTTTGATGCTCCAAGAACAACCATATGATGTTTTCTTTTACGTTAAGATCTATGATGTACAGGCATGGTTTTGACCTTAATGAATTGATGTATATTCTCTTATGGGAATTATGATACTTACATTTTATGTACTTCTATTTTATTCCTTTTATGTTTACTTTATCTTATGAATGTTTACGATACGAATAGGAGGCTTGGATGGGATATCTTCGAGTGTCACATTTGCCCTATCACAACTAGGCCTTATGTCCGGGTCGTGACAAACCAACCAAAGGGAATGAAGTGTTTCATGTCACCAAAACTATGTTTCATGTCACCAAAACTATGTTGTAGTTGTTGCTAATTAAAGGCTTCTTTAGTGGCAATCGAATGAAACATCTCACATGTGCTTCAGAAAGCCCCATAATCGTAATTTTTATTTATCTCAAAATTCATGCATGATTTCAAAAATTCAACTTCATATTCTTGATCAAGGAGAAAAATTGAGTGAAAATTGGTATAACCTAGATTTTATAAAGCCTCTAGCGAAAAATAATTTTTACTAATTTTTCAGAAAATAGTGGTTGTCCGCGATCGGTCCGCGTCATGCCAAGGACGTGGACTAGTGTCAATTTTTCCTTGTTTTTCTATTTCAGCCAAGGGCATTAGGGTCATAGCCCCATGCCTATTTAAATATGAAATCTCCCATACTTAGCCATTTTTCAACTTTATATCACTCAAAAACCCTCCCTAAAACCTCTCTAAGACTTTATTAATTCTCTCATTCAAATCTAAGAAATTCAAACTCAATTTTGGGACTCAAGGATTCAATCCAAGCCTCAGGTTTTCTTCAAGCTCATCTCGAGAAAACCCAAGTTTAAGATATGTGGGTTTCATCCATTGGGTCCTTTCACCCATGGAGCTCAATCTTCCTTTTTATGAAAAAAAATGCATGATTTCAAGTTGTATTACCTATGGGTATCTCTTATTATGAATATTAAATGAAAGTTATGTTGGGGTTTTATCAAGTATTATTGATTACTCATGAATATCTATTTTAAACTTATACTATGAGTTGATCTTTGTTTATTGGAACTATGCATGATTTGAGTTATGATACCTATGAACTATGATGAACTTTTGAGACGGGTTTTATGATACCCAATTTGGGATTTTACTATAATGTTTGTGGGTTGATTTTAATTGATTTACTCATCTTGTTGAACTCTTGAGTTGTATGATTTTGAACAAGTAACATATGTTCACCAAGTGTTCGATGTAATAACATGACAAGAATTTGTAAGTCAAGTGACTTCATGATGATTAAGGGCTTCCAAGCATGTACTGAATTCATGAAAAGTATCTATGATTTCACAAGTATCATGTTGTGCCCTATTTCAAGATTTTTACCGTTTGTGAGCCATTCATGTTATTACAAAGGTCCATTATTATTACTTTCATGTTTCAAGTTAGGCTCACCATTAGAGGTCAACATTTTCAAGAGCTACTCATGTTATGTTTCATGTCTCTTACAAGTTATTAAACTTATGATTATTTTAAGTATTCTGTGGGACTAAACTTAGCACTGATTGAGTACTTTAGATGGGAGCTCGACCCAAGGGGTCCTTATATAAGGTCTTTAGTGTATAAACTATGTGCCAACATAAGATTATATTTTACCCTTGCTGTACTAGTGGATCCATCTAGTGCACTTTATCATGTTTATCATATTTGGTTTGCCTTGGCAAGTAGACCACGCCTAGACGGGAGGTGTCATGCCCGTTCACCTGACTGATGGGGTGTCATACCTTGGATTCCAAATTGTAGCTACTTGGTCTATGTCGGTTAAGGTCTCCTCCCACACATGTATTATATACTATGCAAGTTGAATGATTTACAAATATGTTTTACTTCAAACATTGATCATGCATGCCTTATTGAGATTATACTTATCCATTGCCTAGGATTATGCATTTTGACTATATTGGCTTATGTATTGTTGTATTACATCCCACATACTTAGTATATTCAAACTTACTAACACACACTCTATGTTTACATGATATTACCATTTAGGGGTCGGAACACCTTTTGATCATCCTCCACGTGGCTAGTTCGGTACTTCAAAGATAAGCTTGGTAAGTCCTCAAGTCCGAGGACATTGTATACATTACTCTTGCTATTTTGAGTCTTCATTATTTTGAACTCTAGTTATTCTGAGAGTGAGCCCGGAAAGTATCTTGGCCCCCGCTCTATTCCAAGGTAGAGGTATTGTTAGATATTATGATGTACTTATGCTATGAGCTCGGCTCTTACATGCTTTTATGACAATCAAAGACTTCACTTGGTCCCACTTCCCTTTTATTATATCTCTTGTTGTTATTATTTTGCTTACGCGACCAAGGATGTGCGATTGATATGCTAAGAGGCTTACTTGGGGTCCCTTCGGGTTCCCCATTAACCGTGTCACATCTAGGCCCTAGTCTTGGGTCATGACACCAAACAAGGACCCTCTTAACCATATAAAGTACTTCTTAGATATGTTCTGCCCTTTCACATTCAAGAATGTATCTCAAGTGTCCATTCGTCTTTGGTTATTCCCATTCTCTTTGTGTGGCAACGCTTCAAAATGGTTGGCTGGACTTCTAGCCAAATCAATCACTTCTTAGGATGAGCTAAGAGATGATTTAATTGAGATATTCTTCCCTCTATCAAGGATGCTAAAATTGAGGGTTAACATCCAAAATTTCAAAAGGGAGGAAGGAGAATGGATTCATGAGACTTGAATTCGATTCCAAAAACTCTTGTTGCAATACCTAAACCATGGAGTGTCTGACCATTTGCTTCTCTACTATTTCTATAGAAGTCTTGATGTGGCTAATAAGACTACTGCTGACAATTTGGTATGTGGTGGTCTAATGAGGCAAATATTTGCTAGAGCAACTGAGCTATTGGATAAAATAACAGAAATACACAGAATTTGGTATACAAGAGATGATATGGTTACACCTCTTACCTTGGGGTTGACAAAGGACCCAATTGAAAAGAATCAAGAACAGGATGAAAATATGGCTGAGATGATGATACAGCTTGACCTCTTGACAAAGCATGTTACAGGAGTTCCTAAAGTGGTTAACGTTTTGGAACAAGTGACAATTTGTCTCAAGAGGCTACTATATATGATAAAGATGTAGAGTACTTCTGTCAAATGGGTGTTTATCACCCAAAATTTCAAAGGCATAAAATGTCAACCAAGGTTGGAACCAAAGAAGTAAGTGGAGAGATCGTGGTTTGGATTGAAGAGAAAGAGAAATTGAAAGAGAACGTCACATACCTCCACATGAGTTTAAAAATATTGGAGAGCCTGAGGGCCGATATGAAACACAATTAGATCGAGGCACATGTTAGCTCGAATTCTGAACAGTGGAAGGTTTTGACAAGGTGCTCAAAGAGCTAAAAGGTGATTTTTCATTATTGAATCAAGTGGTCACTTCACATTCAGCCGCTATCAAATACTTGGTCTCTCAATTAGGGAAAATCTCTTCTCAGCTGAGCCAAAGGCAGCAAGGAGGTCTCCCTCATGATACCATTGCAAATCCAAAGAAAGGCCACACTCATGTTGATGTTTGAAAAGATGCTTGGCTAAGTTGTGCCAGGATATTAACTAAGCTACTTCTTGGGAGGCAACCCAAGTTTAACTTATATTAGTTAGTATTTTGGTGTTGTGTTTTTTTTTTGTTTGCAGGTATTGGGAGTTGAGCAGGTGAGTTAAAAGAAAAGAGATGAAGTAAAGGAAAACTTGACGAATCAAGAGGAAAAAGATGATGAAACATCAACATGGTTGGCCATGTCGTGTGATTTCACCAAAATTCATGCCAAAGGTCATCCAAGAGCTATTGTTAAAAGGGCGACCATAATAATCAATCGGTGATTCTTTGATCATGTATGCAAGATAATCAATCTCACAAAGTTTCCCTTACCCCTCAGCCTAAGTCAAAATTTGGGAAGTAATTGATCTTTGCGAATCACCGACTAAGTCAACGATATTAGTGTTCTCGTAAAATTTGCCCTAGCGTGAATAGAAGAAGCTTCTTCTAGATGTTATTCTCAAATCTTTTCAATAAATCACTTCTCTCTACTTTCCCTCAATAACCTATATGTTCCTTCACCTTCTTCAAGTTTATTTTTATGATTTTAGTGTGTTTTTGGGAGTGTCCACGTAGTTTTCACTTTATCCACCTGATCTAAAGCTTCATCAAAAGGTATATCCCCTTGCTTTTTGATTTCCAAGTCATTATTCATGTATTGTGAGTGCAACTAGAAATATGATTTTATGATGTTAATCCTGAGTTTGTAAGCTAAAATGGAATCTAAAAAGGTACTGTAACAATGGTGACTTTTGAATTTTGGTAGATTCTTCATGGCTCATGTGAAGTTGATGGTTTGGGTACTATTTATGAATGTTTGATTTGATGAAGATGGGTCAAAATCATATTCTTATGTGTTGGATTGTGTTAGGAAATCATATGCCTAGTTTTGGGTGTTGAGTTGATTTGAAATGGTTGAAATAGTTTAGGATTGATGTTTGGAGCTTAATATTGAATGTTTAGATAAAGCTTGAGTAACCAATGTTTGTGATTGATTAGTGTGCCCGATGATGAATTAGTGACAATTTTCTTAAGGGCTCACTATTGATTAGATACTTGCACCATTTTTTTCATTGAAATCTAGGTAATTGGGAAGCTTGGGGTAGTGGGTATGGTGCATGCGTGTTTATAATGGTGTTTTTGAATTTTGTATGGGTACTCATAGTTTTAAATTTTTTTTTGAAATGAGTTGCTATTAATTTGCTATCAAGGGTTTGTCTGGCGAGTTCCTTCGAGTTCGCTAATCAGGTCAGCGAATCACATTTCCATAAGATACACTTGCCCTTTTAATAGTTTCTAAATAGTTCTGAAGGGGACTTTCTAGTGTGGTACTGAAGTCTCGACGAGTCAGTTTGGTGACTGGCCAAACCTAACTCCATCTCGCATACTGGACCACCTGCTTTTCCAAGACCATTTAGTGAGCTCGCTAACACTCCTTATGACTCGTAAAACCTTTGCGATCACCAGAAGCCTGCAACTTTCTATATAATCCTAAGCTTGGATTTTGATTCTAATTTTGATCTTTTATGCCTAATGTAGTTTTCAATGTTGAATGTAGGCATGACACGACCTAAGCACCCAGTTCATCATAATAAAGTGGTGGACGAGGATGAGCCACCAGGGCATTCACTACCTTCGGTGTCTATCTAGGGTCCCAGTCAAAGATCATGTCGTCCACCCAAACATGACAGGATAGCGACTACAGATAGGACAAAGAAAATCACCATGAAACCTTCCTCCACTTCGGATGAGGAGAGATTCGAAGAAGAACAAGCCCCCAGTACAAGGACCACAGCTTTAGAGCCGATTCAAAAACATCGTTGGATTGAGGCAAGGACTAAGGTGGCACATGACCCACTAAATCGGAATCCCCAAATTAGCTGGGAGTCCAAGAAGATTGACAAGCACATGTATCATGATTTGTGCATGAAGGTGAAAGGTAATGTTTTCAAGAACAAGTATGTGCTTATAGAGATCTTTCATAAAACAGAGGTTGAGAAGGCTAGAGAAAAGACCTTGTTTGACCAATTTGAAGCTAAGAGGGCAATAAACAAGGAAAGCAGGGAAAGAAAGTCTGCTAGAAAAAATGAGGATGAGGACTACTTGAGGCCCGAGACAGATAAGGAGAACTTAGATGATACAAAGCCAGATGGGGTTCTTATTATCGAGATTCTTCTGGGTAAAGAGGATCCACTATTGCAGACGGCTCTATAGTGTTCTTTTAAAGATATTCGCTAGCCATCACCTAAGAGCACGCTACCTCCCACCACTATAGAGTATGTTTCTCCTGTTGCTCCATAAGACATTGATGCCTAGGATCTAGATGCTCCATCATTTGACCCATCTCCTCCATCTTCGCCTACACAGGGGGCTTCTTTATCTTAATGCTTATTCTATTTCTCTATTTTTGATTTTGACTGATGCATTGAGGACACTGCTTTTTATTTTATTTGGGATGGTGGTTAGCACCTAATCCTTATTTTATTTTGATTGTACTCATTGACAATTTTCATTATTTCTTTTGGGTTGTATACATTACACTTTGATTTTTGATTAGATATAGTTTTTTTGTTGATATAGTTTGTTTTTTAAATATTATTAGCTTGTAGATATGGTTTGACTGGATTGATATCCTTGAGTACCCTTTGAGTGTTGATTATGATCAACATCAATGTCTCGAATTATACTTTTGACACACGTTTGCTTGGGCTGATTTGATGAGACGTTAAGAGTTGCATAATTCATATGTGGACTCATAGCATCTTGTTGTGACTAGATTGAAAGAAACTTGGAGTTTTGTGATAATCATTGCACTTGAGCAAACCCATTTCGTTAGAATAATATCGAATAGTTATGTTAGAAAGCGCCACATTTGGTGAGGTTTTTGCTTGGAAAGTTGTTTGTTGGTACATGGAACTTGCATGGTTAGTCCAATTGATTGACATTAGACTTTCTTTAGTGGCCACCATAAAATTCTTGGACCTTATGACTACCTTCTATTGATTTCCCATGTGAGTGTGAGCTTGGCACCATTAGAACCTTACCTTTCCTTCTTATGGAACTTGAACCAAAATGAATTCCTGGCTGTGCTTACCTCCCCATTTTTTTCTTGGTGTTTAATTTGGTAGAATAGTCCAACTTTAGGCCAGAAGCCTAAGTTAGGGATGTGGTATGGTAGAGCAAAGGTCTGTTATGGTAAACTAGTTTCACGAGAAAAAATTTTGAGCCCTAATTGGTTATGAGCGCATCTTGTTGCCTAGTTTGAAATTGACATAGTTACATATCCTTCCAAATAAATTAAAAAAAAATATTTTGAAATTGGTGATTGATTTTAGATTTAGATTGTGAATATGTTAGAGAAATTGTGGTCATCGGTGAATAAAAGGGAATTCCTAGTTAAGGTTGATAAGATGAGAGGGAATGAATGTCAAGTTTGGTCTAAGTTTGATGTGGTGTATTGTATTGAATGATGGTTAGAATTCAAATCATACACCAGGAAGGTTAGTCACTATCCCAAAATGCTACCTTACCTTGCATTCAGCCCCGTTACAAGCCCAAAAAGCCCTTTGTGATCTTTCATAAGCTTGTAGATGCATTAGTTGGAAAATAAGGGAAAGTTTCATGAGTCGATTTAGGCATGCTTTTCCTCATTTGCGAGTATGAATGTTGTATGATTCCTAAGATTAATAATGCATTGCTTGGTGAGATCGAAATCTCTTTTGACGTGAGGGTAATCAAGCACAATTATTCAGCATAGTTTTGTCTTTGGGTGAGCCTTTATGAATGAAAGGTCCGAAAGGTATGTTCTAGTAATTGCTTGAAGCTTGAAGAGTGGTTGCATGAAATGGATTTTGTGCCTTGGCAAATTGAGTGTTAGATAGTACTTCTCATTGACATGATTTTTGAGCTAGTTGACTTTTGGTTTACTTGAGGACAAGTAAAGGGTTAAGTTGGGATGTTGATAAGTGGTGAATTTGCACTTATCTAGGGCTTAATTTATGCATTAAAAATATTGTTGGTGCCCTATTTTGTGCTAAAACTGACAAGAATTGTTGTTTTTTGTAGCAAGGTAGAGACTGGGGAACACTTGAAACACAAACATGCAAGAAGAGGTCAAAAAAGAGTTAATAAGGAGGTATTGAACACTGAACATCACAGAAAGGTACTTGGTGAGTCGCCAAAGTACCCAGAACTCACCAAATGAGCACCTAGTAAGAGGCAGGACAATTGGGAAAAGGGTGAGCCACAGAAGTATGTTGGTGAGTCACCAACTTAGTTGGCGAACACGACATGGCTCGCATAATAGGTCACTTATTTGACCTAAGGTAACTGGTTAAAGGGCGAACTCAAACTCCAAATGGGACATGGTCAACCAGGTTGGTGAGCTCAAATGAACTCACCAAAGTTCCACTTCAAGACCAGTCAAAGGAGCAAATCGCGAGTTGAAGGTAAGATATGCGAGTGGCCGAATTGGTCGGTGAGGTCAACTAATATTCCAGATTGAATTTTTGAGAAAGATACTCTGTACCTTTTGTACATAAAAGGCTCAATGGCTAGCAAAAGAATGAGAGCAGAGAAGACATATGAAAAGAGAGTACCAAGGAGAGTACGTTGTTCTAGAGAGAGAGTACATTTTACTTGAGAGAAAATTTATATTTATATATATATATATATATATATATATATATATATATATATATATATATAGAGAGAGAGAGAGAGAGAGAGAGAGAG
>JAOTQR010079992.1:0-10170 GCA_025774065.1 Solanum ossicruentum
ATTTTGGTTTCATTTAACAAACGCGTTTTATTGTGTTATCTTAAGTGTAATGTTGATTGGAACTTGTGGGTTGTTGGATGGAAGGTTATTGGATCACCTCCTTCATGACTTCTTGGGTGCAATTCTAAGACTTTTTTAGTACTATTTTTATGTATAGATTTTATTGGAACAGTTTGGTTAGAGTTGAAATAGGTTTGGAATTGTCGACGTCGAAATGTAGTGAAGGGAGGTAACGATTGCTGTCCATTTGTAGATTGTCTAGAATTGTTATATGTTGTGCTTTGTGGGCAGTTATAAGACTGTTAATAGCACTAAAACAGGCTGCAAGTGATGTGTATAATAGAATGTGTATTAGAAAATACGATTAGGGGTGAAAAAGGTTGAAAGAATATGTTCGGGTTTATAAATTAACCCGCTTGTTGTCCGTGTGTTGTCTTTTATGTGATTGGGCTGCCAAGATGTATATATTGGCTACTAATGCTAGTTTTATTACCTACTATGTTGTAGATAAATATTTGTAGGAGGAAGGTTATCTCGAGATAGTAACGAGATCGTACAATGAGGTACGTAAGGCTACATGATTTCGTATTGTTTGGCATGAATATAGATCCTTCCTTGGAACATAAAGGCACTTGCCAATGCCTACACAACTATTAACCGTGTCTCCACTCTTTGACATGTTCACATGTTTCCATACATAGTCAGCTTCAAACCTGCATACATGCTTGGATACCAAGTTACATGGGTTCTTGTTACTAAATAAAGTCCGCGAGTTGATCTATTTCATACTCATTTCATCATTTGTGCAATGTACTCTTTTCATTGTCATATTGTCTTGTATGATTATCTACAGGTCACATGCTACATATGTAGTCCTATAGCTCCAATATTGTGTCTGCCAAAAGAACCATCTCAAAGGTAATTCAAAGATAAAGTATATTATTTATTGATGGGTGATAGCCCGAGGGATGGAAGAATTACCTAGCCAGGGACAATCCTATCATGGGTGGTAGCCCGAGGGGTTAAGGAAAAATCTAGCCAGGGACGATCCTGATACAGTTTACCACAGATCAGTTGGTCATTTTTATTACATCTATGCATAGATTATATAATAAAGGTAAAGTAATATAAAGAACACAAAGTACATGATTCCAAAGTATAATCAATGGTGGTTTCTAATCTTGCACCAGTGCATGGTCTCATTTAAGTTATTACTTCACATACAGTGTATCCTGCCTTACATATTTAGTACATTATCTTGTATTGACGTGCCTTATGGGGGACCTGCATTTCATGCTACAGGTACGGGTGCTAGTAGATTCCACTAGTAGGAGTACAGGATATCCAGCTGGTGATACCAAGCTCCAGGTGCTCTGGGGCTTTGTGTGTGTCTAGATCTTATATATTT
Source organism: Solanum ossicruentum (assembly GCA_025774065.1). Taxonomy (NCBI): domain Eukaryota; kingdom Viridiplantae; phylum Streptophyta; class Magnoliopsida; order Solanales; family Solanaceae; genus Solanum; species Solanum ossicruentum. The sequence continues at coordinate 1,409 of JAOTQR010079992.1, forward strand.
ATATTGTACAGTTAGTTGAGGTGGGGCCTGTCCCGACCCTTGTCAGATACTTTCTCTTATCTAGAGGCTTTGTAGACTATGTAAATTAAAGTGTGGTCATGTCTCGTACTTTAAACAAAGTGGCCCCAATGCCCTAGCCATATGCATTCCCTTTTGGCTTATTATCACTGTTTATTTTCTTAAAGGCATGTTAAAGGTAGAAATACCTTATAATATGTATAGAGAGCATATAGATACAGGTTTGTTCTCTCGAGCCTTATTGGCAACGGGTGACAGTCCGCCCTAAAGGGGATTTGGGGCATGACAGAAGTGTTATCAGAGCAGGTCGTCCTAGGGAGTCTACAAAGCCATGTCTATGTAGAATCTTGTTTATCAATGTGTTATGCACCACATTTATAAGCAGGAGGCTACGTGAGCATTTAGGAGTTGTTACTTTCTTTCCATTCTTTAGATCGTGCCATAAAGTCAAGTATAATAGGTGCATTATGTCTAATTCCTAAATTGTTTTGTATAGCAAGTATGCCAGAAATAAGGCAGAACAAAGGTAAAAAGAAGGGAGTAGAAGTAGTGGTTGGTATACCCGGCCAAGTGAGACAATGAAATGAGGTTCAAGAGGAGTCTCTGTCACTACCATCTCCAACCCCTCCAGTCCTTGATGAACCCGAGAGTAGTAAAATTTCCCCAAAACCACCTATTAATGCTACCGTACAAGAATTGAGAAATGCAGTCCAAGTATTGACTCGTATAGTTGCTAACCAAGGTCAAAGTCAAGAAGGTCCCATTATGGGTACAGGTGGTATGAATAGGGCAGCTAGTACAAGGATACATGATTTTCTTAACTTGGACCCTCCAGGATTCACTGGGTCAGATCCTAATGAAGATCTCCAAGACTTTATTGATTATATTTAGCACACTTTAGATGTTATGCACGTGAGTGGTACAGAAGTTGTCGAGTTAGAGACATATAGGCTGAATGGTGTGGCTATATTGTGGTATGAAGCTTGGAAGCAATCTAAGAGTGTAGATGTGCCTCCAACTACCTGGGAAGAATTCAAAGAGGCATTTCTTGACCATTATTTTCCATTAGAGATCTGAGAGGCCCATGCAGATCAGTTCTTGAATCACCACAAGGGAATATAAGTATGAGGTAGTATAGCCTTCACTTTAATTCCCTGGCCAGGTATGCTCCTAATGTAGTTGCTACTATGGCAGATAGAGTTCATCGATACATGGATGGATTAGATACATATCTAGCCAGAGACTGTACCATTGTTTCCTTGAACAAAGACATGGATATAACAAGGATGCAGGCTTTTGCACAAAAATTGGAGGATCAGTGGCAGAGAAGAAGGACACGGGACTTGGAAAGGGGGCAGACTAAAAGGGCTAGAACTACAGGGCAGTTTACACCATACCAAGGTGAGATTAGGCCTCAGTTTTCTAATAGACTGCCTAGGACATCATCCTCCTACTCTGCAGCCAGTGCTCCACCACAATTTCAAGGATCCCGAAGTAATTAGTTTGGTCAACGAGGTGAGGGACAAGGTATACAGACAAAAGGATATTCGACAGGACAACCAATGACTCTTAGGTAACCTTGTAAATAGTGTGGAAGGAGTCATCCAGGTATATGTCTTGTTCGGACAGATGTTTGTTATTGGTATGGTACGCCAGGGCACATGATGAGGGATTGCCCGAGGAGAAGTATGGGTGGTATAGCATAACCTACTGGGTTAATTGCTGCATCATCATCATCAGTTCCTCTAGCAGATAGTGGTCAGTAAGCATATATGGATTGTGGTAGAGGTGTATGAGGGGCAGCTAGCTCTAGTGGAGTCCAGAATCGCACTTATGCACTGGGGAATCGATAGAATTTGGAAGCTTCACCTGATGTGGTCACAGGTACATTGTCCATCTTTTCACATAATATATATGCATTAATTGACCCTGGTTCTACACTATCAAACATCACTCCAGTAGTTGATGGGAAGCTCAAGAGAACACCTACATTATTGAGCAAACCATTTGAAGTGTCTATACCAACCGGTGAATCTATTATGACTAGAAGGGTTTATTATGATTGTGTAGTAACTATTTGTGATCGTGACACATTGGCTGACCTATTTGAGTTAGAAATGGTGGAATTTGATGTTATAATGGGTGTGTATTGGTTAGATTCTTGTTATGCCGCCGTGGATTGCCGAACTAACAGAGTGCACTTCCACTTTCCAAATGAGGCAGTTATTGAATGGGAAGACAATGTAGAGGTGCCAAAGGGTAAGTTTATCTCTTATTTTAAGGCAAGAAAGATGATATACAAAGGGTATATATGTCATCTATTTAGATTGAGGGATATGGAGGCAGAATCACCAACTCTTCAGTCAGTTCCAATAGTGAATGAATTTGTCGATGTGTTCCCTGAAGAACTCCCAGGCTTACCTCCAAAACGAGAAATAGATTTTGGTATTGACTTACTTCCAGGCACTCAACCTATTTTTATCCCTCCATATAGAATGGCCCCGACAGAATTGTCAAAATTAAAAGAGCAGCCAAAAGACTTATTGGATAAGGGTTTCAAAACACCTAGTGTGTCCCCCTGTGGTTCTCTAGTGTTATTTGTACGCAAAAAGTGTGGCACATTGAGAATGTGTATTGACTATCGGCAATTGAATAGGGTGACAATTAAGAATAAGTACCCCCTCCCTAGGATTGATGAATTATTTGATCAGTTACGGGTTGCCAAGTGCCTTTCAAAAATTGATTTGAGATCAGGTTATCACCAAATGAGGGTGAAGGAGAACAATATACCTAAGATTGCTTTCAGAGCGTGCTATACTCACTTTGAATTTTTTGTATGTCCTTTGGGCTAACGAATGCACCAAAGGTTTTTATGGATCTAATGAACAATGTATTCAAGCCATTCTTGGATGTGTTTGTGATATGGTTTATACATGGCATTTTGGTATATTCAAGATCAGAAGAGGACTATATAGATCACTTGCGACAGGTGTTACAGATTCTTTGTGATTGACAATTGTATTCCAAGTTTTCTAAAAGTGAATTTAGGCTAAAATCAGTGGCATTCTTGGGTCATATTGTGTCTGATAAGGGAATAAGGGTTGATTCACAAAAGATAGAAGCTATGAAAGATTGGCCGAGGCCAACAACACCCACGGATGTTAGGAGCTTCCTAGGTTTAGCAGGTTATTACAGGAGATTTGTTGAAGGTTTTTCTTCTATTTATGCACCTCTAACAAAGCTGACACATAAGGCAACCAAGTTCCAATAGAATGATGCGTGTGAAAGGAGCTTCCAGGAGCTGAAAAATAAGCTAACTTCTGCGCATGTGCTAGTACTTCCGAAAGGCACTGAGGGGTATGCAGTGCATTGCGATGCTTCAGGAGTTTTCTTAGGGTGTGTACTGACACAGAATTGTAGGGTAATTGCTTATGCATCTAAGAAAACTATGACCACATGAGAGGAACTATCCAACACATGATCTTGAGCTAGCAACAGTTGTGTTTGCTTTCAAAATATGGTGCCATTATTTGTATGGGGTTCACGTTGACATATATACATATCATAAGAACTTGCAATACATCTTTAAGCAGAAAGACCTAAACTTAAGACAATGTAGATGACTAGATCTAATAAAGGATTACGACATTGATATAGTACACCATCCGGGGAAAGCAAATGTGGCAACTGATGCTCTGAGTCGTAAAGCAATCATGAATATTGGTGATCAAGCTATGGTAAGGTAAGGAGTGGCTAAGGATCTATGTCAGCTAGCCAATTTGAGTTCACCCTCTTGAAACTCTAAAGGAAAGGGTTATTGTGCATAATGTTGCGGAGTCTTCATTGGTAATAGAGGTAAAAGAAAAATAGTTCGAGGATCCTATTCTACGATAGCTCAAGGAAAAAGTGAGTCAGGTTACGATAAAGGACTTTGACCTTAAATAAAATATAGTACTTTACTACCAAAATAGATTATGCGTGCCTAATATTAATGGATTAAGAAGGAGGATAATGGAAGAAACCCATCATTCCCGATATTCCATCCATCCAGGATCAACTAAGATGTACCATGACCTAAAGCGGATGTTTTGGTGGGGAGGCATCAAAAAGGACCTTGTAGAATTGTAGCTTAATGTCCAAATTGCCAACAGGTGAAAGTAGAACACCAAAGCCAAGAGGTTATATGCATTGTATAGAGCTTCCAACCTGGAAGTAGGATATGATCAATATGGATTTCGCTACCGATTTGCCTTGCTCATTTCAAAAGTTTGACTCCATATAGGTAATAGTTGATAGACTTACAAAGTCATCACACTTCTTGCCAGTTAGGAGTGATTATACAGCTGAAGAGTACCAAGCTATACCTAAAAGAGATAGTCAGGCTACACGGAGTCCCAATCTCCATTATATCTGACCAAGGAGCTCAATTCACTAAAAAGTTTTGGCAGTCCTTCCAAAGGAGTTTAGGGACACAAGTGAATTTGATTACAGCATTCCACCCCCAAACAGATGGTCAATAAGAACGCACCATTCAGACACTTGAAGATATGTTGCAAGCTTGTGCATTGGACTTTAAAGGTTGTTGGGTGGACCATTTGCTACTTATTGAATTTGCTTATAATAACAGCTACCACGCGAGTATCAAGATGGCACCTTTCAAAGCTTTGTATGGGAAAATGTATCCAATTGTGCTAACATTCGAGGATGAATGTTCCTAGGAGGGGAGGATGTAACACCCCACACCTTACAATACCAGTACAATGCAAATGAAACATGATATGGTTTGCTCAAATTAGCGCCCATTTTTAAAAGTGCTCGAATCTCATGTTATAGGGGGATATGTGTGTCTAACGCTTAAGAAGGTCGAGTGTATTCATGTTTTGTGTCAAATTAAGGAGATCACGGCCTTAAACAAAGTGAGTCACCTACTAGCTTAGCTTAAATTTTCTAGCTAAATGGAGACGAGGCTCGATGTCGAATTTATCCAAGTTTGATTATGAATAAAGTCCGTGTTAAGGGTGTAACTTTAGCCCATGTTTTAGCAGCATAAATGGACAATATGTTCAGCCCAAGGAGGATATTAAAAGGAACCAAAGACATCATAATTTCTTGGATACTTTAGGCCTAAACTAATTAAAAAGGAAGCAGAAAATAGGCAGCAAAGGCCCAACCAATTTGGAGCCCCAAAATGCCCAAATGGAAGAAGAAAGGAGCTGCATCACCAGATTAGTGAAATAATTCTGAGAATGCCTTAGTAAGGAAGCCAAAATCCCACTTTAAAAAGGGTTAAAGCAGCTCCCATAAGTCATGTTAACTTGACCAATATAAAAAATAGATTGTCTCCAAGTTTTCTCTCAATGTCTCTTGACTTTGTAAAGCAGCTAAAAGGAACTTCTAGGGTTCTTGAAGAATCCCTACACCTTGAAGGTAGTGGTAAGTAAGTTTACACATGTGTTTATTATGGTTTTCTTATGAAAAATAACAAGTATATGCTAGTATGTTTGTGCTGGAAATTTGGGACAACATGTATTTAGAAAGTTGTTGCACACTTGCCTTTTGTTTTAGTTACTTCTCCATGGTTTGTGGGCTGCTTTATGAAGATAAACTGATGTTATAAATATGGTTTGTGGTATAAATATTACCCTAAGGTTGTTGCCCTGATTTTGGTTTCATTTAACAAATGTGTTTTATTGTGTTGTCTTAAGTGTAATACTGATTGGAACTTGTAGGCTATTGGATGGAAGGTTATTGGCTCACATCCTTCATGACTTCTTAGGTGTTGTTCTAAGACTATCTAAGTACTACTTTTATGTATATATGTTGTTGGAACCGTTTGGTTAGAGTTGGAATAGGTTGGACTTGTCGACGTTGAAATGTAGCGAAGGGAGGTAACGTTATACTGTCCATTTGTAGATTGTGTAGAATTGTTATTTGTTGTGCTTTGTGGGCTGTTCTAAGACTATTATGGCACTAAAACAGGTTGGACATGATGTGTACATGTGAATGTGTATTATAAAATATGATTAGGGGTGAAAAGGTTGAAAGAATACGTTCGGGTTTATAAATACCCGCTTGCTGCCCGTGTGTTGTATTTTATGTGATTGGGCTTCCAAGATGTATCTATTGGCTTCTAATGCTAGTTTTATCACCTAATATATTGTAGATAAATGGTTGGAGGAAGGGAAGGTTATCTCAAGGTAGTAATGAGGTCATACAATGAGGTATGGAAGGCTACTTGATTTCGTATTGTTTGGCATGAAACGTAGATCCTTCCTCGACACATAAAGGCACTTTCCAATGCTAACACAACTATTAACCATGTCTCCACTCTTTGACATGTTCACATGCTTCCATACATAGTCACCTTCAAATGCTTGGATTCCAAGTTACATGGGTTCTTGTTACTAAATAAAGTTTGTGAGTTATTCCATTTCATACGCATTTCATTATTGGTGTAACGTACTCTTTTCATTGTCATATTGTCTTGTATGATTATCTTCATGTCACATGCTACATATACAGTCCTACAGCTCCAATATTATGACCACCAAAAGAACCATCTCAAAGGTAATTGAAAGGTAAAGTATATTGTTTATTGATGGGTGGCAGCCCGAGGGTGAAAGAATCACCTAGCCAGGGACGATCCTATCACGGGTGGTAGCCCGAGGGGTTAAGGAAGAACCTAGCCAGGGATGATCCCGATACAGTTTACCACTGATCAGTTGGTTATTTGTATTACAGTTGTGCACAGATTATATAGTAAAAGTAATGTAATATAAAGAACACAAAGTACATGATTCCAAAGTATAACTAAAGGTAGTTTCTAATCTTGCACCAGTGCTTAGTCTCATTTAAGTTATTACTTCACATATAGTATATCCTAACTTACTTATTCAGTATATTATCTCGTACTGATGTCCCTTATGGGGAACCTGCATTTCATGCTGCAGGTACAGGTGCTAGTAGATCTCCCCAGTAGGAGTACAAGATATCCTGCTGGTGATACCAAGCTCCAGGTTGCTCCGGGGCTTTGTGTGTATCTAGAGCTTATATGTTTATATTGTACAGTTAGTTGAGGTGGGGCCTGTCCTGACCCTTGTCAAATACTTTCTCTTATCTAGAGGCTTTGTAGACTATGTAAATTAAAGTGTGGTCATGTCTGGTACTTTAAACACCATGGCCCCAATGGCCTAGCCATATGCATTCCCTTTTAGCTTGGTATCACTATTTATTTTCTTAAAGGCATGTCAAAGGTAGAAATTCCTTATAATATATATAGAGAGCGTATAGATACAGGTTAGTTCTCTCGGGCTTTATTGGCAACAGGTGCTAGTCCTCCCTAACGGGGCTTTATGGCATGACACTAATAGCAGATAGAATAATCAGGAAGCCTGTGGGGATACTTTATGATGTGTTAGTCAAGCTAGATAAATTTATATTTCCCACAGTTTTTGTTATCCTTGATTTGAGGTTGATTTTGCAGTTCCGATCATCTTGGGAGATAATTCTTAGCCACAGGTTGTGTGTTGGTTGATATGGAAACGAGTCTACTCACTTTCAGATTTGGTGAAGAGGCAATTGTTTTTCAAGTGCGCCAACAAGATAGAAAGAGTTGTGAGTTTCAGGTTGTCTCAATGATTGAAATGAGTAGGGATGATGAAGTGGAGATCCCAGTTGAGTTGACGCTGGGAGTCAAACCTTTGGCAGCAAGGTTGATAAATTTTGATGGTGAAAGTATTCCTGATTATAAGGAAATGGTAAATGTTCTTGGAGTGTCATTTGGGCCTAGACAATAGGCCAGGTTGGAGCTAGATTTGTGCAATAGGGAAACTCCAACTACGAAGCCTTCCGTCGAAGTCCCACCTAAGTTAGAATTGAAGGCATTACTAGCGCATCTGAAATATGCTTACTTAGAAGAAAAAAACACGGTACTAGTCATAATTGCAGCCGATTTAAATGAGGTCCAAACAGAGGCTCTCGTCTCATTCTCAAGCAATTTAAAAGGTCCATTGGATGGACAACTGCAGATATCATGAGCATATCCCCATGGATGCGCACTCACAAGATTCAATAATCAAGGATTATAAATCAAGTATCAAACATCAGAGATGGTTGAACCTCCCAATGCAAGAGATTGTGCAGAAAGAAATCATCAAGTGGTTGGACGTAAGAGCAATCTACCCAATCACTGACAGTGAATAGGTCAGTCTAGTGTAGTATGTTCCAACGAACGAAGGGATCACAGTGGTGCCTAATACAAAAAATAGGTTGATTTCCATGTGACCAGTCACTGGATGGAGAGTGTGTATGGATTACAAAAAATGCAATGCTTCTATTGAGAAAGATCATTTTCCTATGCCCTTCATGGATCAGATGCTTGACAGACTTGCAGAGAGGGGATGGTATTGCTTTCTTGATGGGTATTCCGGGTATAGAACAAAAAAGCATGTGGGTACAAAAAAGCATGGCTAACATGGTATTTCAAAGTACTAGGCGTTTTAAGTCATGGAGCCATCGAATTAGAAAGCAGGGATGATAAAATCTTCAAAGTCACACCCAGAGGATCAAACTATACATGGGTGACATGGAAGAAATTAAGATAGTGGAAGATTGGGACCTTGAAGAGACATGAGAACAAATAAGCATCATGTCGTTCCTGTAACACCTCACATTTTACATGTACTAATGCTATGTAAATGAATCATGTTATGGTTTGGTCAAATTAGCATCAATTCTTGAAAGTG
>JAOTQR010079993.1:0-10169 GCA_025774065.1 Solanum ossicruentum
TAAAACAGAGGAAACTCTGTCGAAATTTCGGTAGATTTCCTAGCGGTTATGTTGGCCTTCGGAGTTAATGTTTGTCTTGGTGCCCAATCGGCACTAGTCACGGCCCTTGGGTTGGGTCGTGACAAATAAATTCAATATAAAAGTCTTCTTTTAGGACAAAAGAGATATGACCTCTATCCTACGGACTATGTAGTTTATGAGATTTGAGTTGGTTTATATTCTTGCCCAACTTGGTGCTCAGTTACTCCTATAATTAAATTATTATGTTCATATCTATCAAGTGAGCAAGATACTCAAATTTATGTCGTCTAGTCTTGTTGGACCATTTTCATCAATTCAATCTTATTTCACGTCATCATTTTCTTTGATTAAAATGTAAAACTATTTACATCTTGCCAAAACTCTTTTTCAAATATCATGTTCTTTCATTTAAAATTATGCTTCAAAAGTCATTCGCGTCTCGTCAAAATTCTTTCTTAAAATACAATCTTTTAGACTCAGTACCACACACACAGAGATATATATATATATATTTCATCTTTACTCAAAATATGCATGTAAAAATCATGAACAACAAATCAATTAGGGTTCATGAGAGAATAACTATGAATAACATTTTTAATGATATAAGAGAAAAAATAATAATAATATGAATGTATAAATGTATAAAACTTAATAGAAGAAGAATTAGCTCAATCGAAATTCAAGAAACTAGGTTAAACTTAACTTAATACTGAATTGAAATGGAATTTAGATGTTGAGTTCGTGGACGAGCTCAATACAACACTATGAATATCCTTACATTCTTGGAAGATTGATATCTGTCTCAATCGAAGCTCAAAGAACTTTGGTGAAATGCTTGATTCTAAGTTTCTCTCTCCTTTCCAAGCTTGCTCTCAAACTACTCTAAGTGCTAATGAGAAAAAGGATCTCCCGAGTACTTATAAGGGACCTAAAATAATCTCAAAATGTCAAAACTTTGATTAGAAACATGGGAGAAAAAATAAATACACCCTTCATTAAAATTGCCGAATCAAAATACTAATAGTATATGCAATCCGTAGATGGTTCTATAGGCCATAAAACCCTTATTGTGGTTCTTTTGGGTTTCATGTCTTTGAGTCTATGATCACCATCTACGGATCGTAGACCTGTCTACAGGTCGTCCCATTAGTTCGTACTGAAAGTACTGAGTCTATGTTTTTGGGCTTAAAAAGAATGAAAACCATCTATGAGTCAAGGATTGGATTAGGTGTCATAGATGCTACTCATGGAATGTTCAGAGACTCAACTCAGGAGTTAAATCTATGAAGTATCATCTACGGATCGTAGAAAGTTCCATGGACCATCCTATTCACTCGTAGAAAAGGTACTGAGATTGGATCTCAGAACTTGAAAACCATGAGCACATTTCATGTGTCGTAGACTTAGCTCGTAAAAGTTGACTGGGTCAATCACTACAAGATCTTAATTCGGTGAGACCCCATCTACGATCATAAATCATTCTACGGATTACCGTAGATGTTCAAAAAAGTCGATTTACCGCAGAATTAGATTTCTTCCTGACGTTTTTTGGTTGAGAAATTTTGGGGGTGTTACAGAGTTGACGTCGACCCTAGACCCACGACCTCGACACACATTTGGAGTTTCTTAGTTTTGGTTGGTTACTTCATAATTTTTGTAGAGGATTTTTTCCTCTTAAGAAAAAGTTACAGTAGTCTAATGCTTGCAAGAAAAGTTTTCAGGAATAGAAAGTGAAAATAGCATTTGCTCTAGTATTGGCCCTAATAGAAGGAACTAATGGACTTGTTTTTTATTGCGATGTCTCAAGATTTGATCTTGGTTGTGCTCTAATTCAATACAGTAAGGTTGTAGCTTATGCCTCGAGGAAGTTTAAGAACCACAAGAAGAACTAATCGACTCATGACTTTGAGTTGACAATATTAGTGTTCATCTTGAAGATCTGGTATTACTATTTCTATACCATTCATATTGATATTTTCACTAATTACAAAAATCTACGATAAACAGAAAGAATTGAATATAGGTGATCATAAAAGGCTGTAATACTTAGGAGTAATACATTTAAGAACAATAATGTTTCTTGCAATTAAAATACTTTTAAGATCTTTATTTATTCTTCTTTCCCTAATCCAGAAAAAACAAATTTGATATGAAAGTTTTGTCGTCATCATCATCCTTAAAGAAAGAAAAGTCAATGCACTTTGAACCATTCTTAAGTTTCTTTCCCAAGGAAGCAACTTACTTATAATACATATAATTGCCACCTATATTTATAATACTATTATTGAGGTTTTTTTACATCTTTATGACTTTATCTATTTCTAGATTGTAATGTCAAAATTGAGGTATTCTTAGTCAATGAAATGAATAAGAGAAGAACTTTAGTTTAACCTACCAATTTCTTAGTATAGAAACTTGTTGATTCTTACAAGTCTTGTCATCTTAGGTTATTACCTTGTCAAACATTACTAAATTTTGTTGCATTTTCATACCTTTCTATCAAGACCACTTATTTGCTAATAATAGAAATAAACAATCAAAAAGTAGAAAAATGTATGGTGATTGATTTATTTATTCCTATTTATGGGAAGTCCAACAAATCAACTACCACGTGTGTCAATCTTCCATTTGCTTCTTAAAGATTGCAAATGCAATTTTCAAAGAAAGAGAGTAGCTAGAGACATTTCCAAATGGAGCAAGATTGATAGAGAGAAAATTAAGCCATATATCTTAAGGATAAGGGTTGAAAAATACCTTGAATTATTTGAAATATGTTGATTGGTACTTGTGATTCGCATTTTTATGCTTAGAAACTACTCCCTCTATTCACGTTTACTTGTTGTTGTTTCACTTTTTGAGATCAACTGTCAAATTGAAGTACCTAAATTTAATATTTAAATTTTAAAATTTAGATAATTGAAAACTATATTAAAATGATATAAGTTTGCAATTTTTTTCATATTAATGTCATTGGAATAAAAATACATCTTAAAATGTTAATCAAAGTTCATGTAGTTTGACCTTAATAAATGAAACAATGACTAGTAAAAGTGAATGGATGGAATAATTGATTGTTATATTCATTTTTATCATCACAAATGTAAATATTGTACAACTAAGTTTAAGAAAAAATTAGAAACTTCATTATTGGGGTTTTAGAAGCTTGAAAAATCTCAAATGCTTATGGATTTATTGATATTTTTGACAAATTAATGATTGGGTTTTGATAATGATGTCATTTGAAGTTGTGGTTAAAACTTGAAGATATTCTATGAAAATTTGATTCATTTTGAATGGATTTTCATGGTTGAAGTTCATAGGATATGAATCTAACTTTTATACATGTATCATATTATATAATTTTTATACATGTATCATATTATATTTTTGTACAAGATTGATACATTATTTACAGTAAATATATAATATGTTATTCCGAGTATATAAATATTAATGTTGCAAAAGGAAAGTTGATTAAGCGGGAATACACTAAAAATATGACTACAATAATGACAAAAAATACTGTATAGCCCCACATGTGAAATTTGAAAATGACAGAATATACGTGAATTTTATCCTTACTTTTTTAATGGGTTGAATGGGTAGGTTAAAAGAGTTTAAACGGTTCAGTAAATTCAAAAAAAAAGTATCATGTAGGCATCATATAATTAAGATGAAACATGAAAATTTAGCATGGTAAGGGTAAATACAACCCTTTTTTTTAGAATAAAAGGTCAAATACGGCCAAATGAAAAGGGTAAATATATTGAAGACGTGAAAATTTAATATCATATGGCTAAATATGATCCTTTGTACAATACAAAGGATACAGTCTTAAATTTGGATGAAAAAGACAAATATATCTTATATGTATGAACACACCTACAAATATAATCCTTTTTTTTAATAAATATAATGTTGTTCCAAGAGTTTAAATAGATTAATAAATTTAATGAAAAAATTAAAAATATGTCATTACGCACCACATAATTAAGGTGGGACATGAGGATTTAATGCAATAAGAGTAAATACAATTTTTTTAACGAATGAAAGGGCGAATATGGCCCTAAAGTCAATTATATGGTCTTAAATTAGGATGAAAAAGACAAATATATTGAAAAAAATACAATAAACGATAAATATATCTTATTTTTAAAAACACAAAGACAAATATAATCCTCTTTATTATAAATATAATATTATTAAAAAAATTAAAATGTTGGACAACTCATCAACTGACACTAAAAATCCAAAATAACAAAACACATGCCAAATCAGTACACATCTACCAAACATCAAGCAATGTAGTACAAAGGATAAGGCTCCAGGCTCCTCATTTCTTTATCATTTCCTTATCCGAGATTTCGAGTTCGAACATTGAATATGAAAAAAATCCTTATTATTAGTCCAAATAGGGCCTTATCATTAAGAGTTTATTTTTGATGCATTGTCAATGTATATAATTTTTATACTATCAGTTAATATTGACCTCCTATTACAGGTTATTAAGTAATATTTTTTAATCATATTTATTTATTTATCTATATTTTAAAAAATAAAATACAATTATTATTTTTTCTCTTTCTTCTCTACTTTTCTCCGTTTCTCCCTCTTTCTTCCTCTTTGGCAAATAATTCAAACTTTTTTTATTGGTTTCTTCTACTACAATCGAACTATCTTTTTTCTTAATTAACTACAAGCATATATATTCATTTCTTTCTCCTTCACTATGTAATCTTTTGTGCATTCTTTTTCCAATACATAACAATTGCATTTTCATATATATTTAATTGTTATATATTGGAAAAAGAATACACAAAAGACTACATAGTGAAGGAGAAATAAATGGACATATGTTTGTAGATTAATAAGAAAAAAATAGTTAGATTGTAATAAAAGAAGCCAATAAAAAAGCTTGAATTATTTGGCAAAAAGGAAGAAAGAGGGTGAAAGAAAAAAGTAGAGAAGAAAGAGAAAAATAATATCTGTGCTTTATTTTTTTAAATATAGATAAATAAATAAATATTATTAAAAAATACTCCATGACAATTTGTAATAACAGATTAATATTATCTAATGTTGTAAAATTTTATTTACTAACAGTATATCAAAAATAAACTCATAATTTAAACTTTATCATTAACTGCAAAACTAAGATATCATTTAATTTTATCATCGTTTACCCATGAAAATGCAAAGTCATTTATTTGTTACAGCCTACCTATTGGACTAAATGTCAAATATCAATTTATGATTAATTTGAAGCAACTTACCAAAATTAGGTGCCTTTGCAGCTGTCCTATAGCCAACAGCCACCTATATTTAGCCACATATAGGGGGGATATGTAGCATGCAAGGGCTAAATTACCAAAGGGCACACCTTTTGTCAAACATAGCAAGCTAAATATATTACGTTCTTATTTCCATAATTACCTTGTGTCAATATGGATGGTCTTTGTGTTGGATTAGGTTGTGTGAACTTTGATTACTGGTTGAACATCTAGCATGTAGTACAAAAACTTTGGGCATACAAGGAAGAAAAATAGAAAATTACCTATCATTTTTTTGGGATATGACAAAATTTCAGCTCATCGATGATATGATCTTAGATAGAAATGAATGGATGTTGCATATTAAGATAGAAATGAATGGATGTTGCATATTACTTTGATCGTATTTACGTATTATGATTTGTTTTTCATTATTAGTTGTTTTCCTTTTTTTCTTTCTTTTCTTCTTTTTTCATACCTAGTATCTTCTGCTTATGGGATTTGATTTTGAGATCAGCTAGGATTTTCCTTTTTCTATCTCTATGAATTAATAATAAAGTGTATATATTTTATTCTCTCCAGACTCTACTTGTGGAAAATTGAAAGTAATTTTTAAATTATCAAACCAGACGATTTCAATTAACTAAAGTTAATGTGAAAAAATAAAAAAATGCAAATTTAATCCCTATTTTTTATGGAACAAAGAGATTGTTACCAAAATTGGATGCCTCTATAGTTACCCCTATTTTGTCAAAACATATATAGCAGGCTACAGTATAATTTTATGTTGCTGTTTCACATAAAAACTTTGTTAAATTGCATTATATGAATGATTTATCAAATAATTTTTTTGTCTCAATTTATGTGATACAGTTTAATTAGATTCAATATTTAAGAAATATGAAAAATTTCTGTAAGGTTTCAAAACTATCCTCTAAAAAAATACTCCATTTGTGAACTTTTTGCCAAATAAGTGAAATTCAATTTGGATAAAGTATCGACAGTATCATTAAACATTTGTTAAATAAATAAAAATATCATTTTTGGGGGAACTGAATAAGAAAAATGTGGCAGATATATTGAGACAGAAAGATGACTTGTTATTTTGTACAAGTATTGATAACTTAGTACATCAACGATTAGGCATATAAGAAAAATTATCTAATTTTTTCTTGTTCCATACTAAAGTTTTATACCATATAATGTATCGATGTAGTTACTCTTTCTATTAGTTGGATCAACAATGCTATCAAAACTCACCTATATTCTAGAGGATTTTTCAAAAAGAGCGAATATTTGAAATATAATAAGGTAAAAAATAACTATAGTTTGTTTAAAATTACGATTTATAGCTGCATATTATAGAAGAGAGGCGAGCGGAGATCGAGAGAGGGAGGAGAGAGGCGAGCGAGATTGAGAGAGAGTCTAGAGAGCCGAATTGTATATGTATATTTGTCAAATTGTATGTGTATATCTATCAAATAATTGTATACACATAATTGATATACATATATATTTGTATATTTGCCAAGCGAGATTGGGAGAGAGGAGAGAGATGGGCGAGATCGCGAGAGAGGGGACAAAATTATTGAATGGTCATATTAGTTTGATAATTATTGAACTTGAAAAATCATTTCAGATGAAAAAGAAAATCGGAGATGAAATCCAATTTTTGTATACAAAATTATAGTAAATGTATAATGTTGTATACTGGGTGTGTAGACATTGTATACAACCAAGGATTAGTTGAGGCTCCCAATTGATGATACTCTTCTGGATGGGATTAAAAATCATTGGGAAAAAAAAAAAACTTACAGTAACTTGGATCCAAAATAGTGGGTTGGTTGAGTTTGATAAATATTGATCTTGGGAATTTTATTGGTCGAAAAACAAAATTGAAGACGAAACTCAATTTCCGTATTGCAACATTATATGACAATATATACAAAATTATAGTAAGTGTATAATGTTGTATACTGGGTAGGTAAATATGTATATTGTTAATAATATTGATATACAAAAGTTGTTGGACAAAAGCGCAATCATCATATACAGTGTCTGAAACGTGAGTTAAACTAAGATAACACTTACCGACAAGGATTCTGATGGAGTAATAAATACTCTTTCATCACTTAATCACTAAACATAGCAAGTGAAGTGATGCATCACAACAGGTTAAATTACATTGACAGTATAAAAATCATTTACTCCATTAGCATATAATATATCCTAGAAGTATAACAGTTGAACATATCATTTAACTCTCAAAAAAATTCGAGGGGGTCAAGTCAAATCGCATCCGGAGGTCCCCGGTGCCAAATGAAGAATCGTTCTAGACCAAATTCGATGTATTCCACAACCAAAATTTAATCAAAGTCCGAGGGCAGAACGCTTCAAACTATTGAATCAATATCGTAACTTAATTTAGTTCTACATCCTATGGTGCTCAGAATCTTCACTTTTGGTGCCGCACCTGTGTCGACACGACAAGAGTTTGGGTGTAGGTATGTAATTTGTATCCGATTTGATCAACCAGTTTCGCATACTTTGACCAAAATCGATGGAAAAAGTTTGGAAAATTTAATGATTTTTATAATCAATACAAAAGCAAACATGAAATTGAAGAAAATAGAATACATTTTCTATAGAAATTTCTATGTCACGCCTGTACGAAGGAGACTCATTTTCTTTAAACAAGTAAGAACAATTTAAAAGGCTTCGTATCCTAAATAATACTTGAAGCCAAGAGCTCATTAGTCCACTAAAAGGAAATGTCACTTTATACGATAGGATACGCGCACATATGTGATACTCAGGCCTGAGCAAATGTATCAACTAGAAGAGTAAACTATAAATATGACTAGATTAGTAAAGCATGAAGGACAGAGACTCATAAAGTTACTATTTTCTTGGATTTATATGTACAGAGCTCAACTGAAAGATGGTTCATACATTCCCATTACTGCCTGAAAATGAAATGAAACAATATTAGTCAAAATTTTATACATCATAGAGAATTGATGTTAAAACTCAGATATCATCATCTGGTCAGCACTCTTGGACATTGCTTCGACTGTTACTTAGATGATCGAAATGGTATCCCCTAAGAAGCTGAATCTCTAGATGTTGCACCATCCTAGTTTACAGACACACATGCTAAATGAAGACTAACATGGACACAACTGTGTAACAGCTTTTATAGGAGTAGCAAGGGGAATATAGTTTATACTCCACTCACAAGCCATTTGGGGGACTCTGGGATGGTATAATTCCTGAAACAAATCTGCATCACATATTATATAGTCTTTTCTTGTCTGAAGCTCCTGCTCTCTCTGTGCTTAGCAGAAAAACTTCTAAAAAATGGATGTGACTATGGATGGAGAACAGATATAGTATATCTTAATTGGTTTCAACTTTTGATGTATTTCTTCTGATGTGATTGTACAAACTGATGAAAAGACATCTTCTGTTTTTGTTGTCAATGTACTTTCTCTAGACTCGAGTCTGCTGTCTAACAAATGCTTCATCAGAAACACCTTTCAGACAAACTCCAGATCATTAGGTGACAAGTTAGATGTTTCTTCTGATCAAAGCTAATGCTCTCTGCAAAAAAGAAAATAAGTGCAACTAGCAAGAGCAAACATAACTCTGGAATACATTACGGAAAATCATGAAAAACGCCTTGAGATCTACAAGTGCTTAATCATTAATGTAAAGATGGGAAATCTGTCAAACATTGAACCAAATATAGAAGGAAGCATTTCCATTTAACTCGATACGAGAAACTTGAAGGTACCACTGCTCTTTTCAGGTTCAAATAACCCCATATTGGACCTTGTAGCAACAACCTGGATCCACAATTTCACCACAATCAGCATTCCAATTTCGGCAGAATCATCAGTCGACTAACCAAAATTTGAATCCAAAACTCATTTGCTGCAAGAAGTGAAAAAAGACATAAAGAAACCACTAAAATAATGGCTATAAACAGTGCCTTTGGAACCATCCTATCGGGATCTTCTACCTCCCCTGCTAAAGTAATTGCCTCCTCGAGACATGATATTGATGTATCACCTCCATTCCACCACCTTGAAATCCATAATAAATCGTTATTTAACTTAATCCCAAGAGTTGAAAGAAATTCCAATACAGGAAATCAGAAAAGTGCCAAAATTGTGAGCAACACAACTGAAAATCCAAGAATATGCAGGCCTCTACAATTCAAGTATGTGAAAGAGATTACAAATCCCAATGGTGATGAAATTCTTTCAACAACGTGATTCAACAAAGAAAAAATAATACTTCATATAATCCATGCTACCACTTAACAATATTGGGTAGAGAGCATTATCCATGACACCACCAAACTTATTCCAAAGGCCTTCTTGAAATTCTCAGAAAGGGCCAAAAGCTGATTAAATTCAATAAGCATATCCTTCATTTTCGGAAAAGCTTGTGGCAAGCATCTATTCTAGAGCTTCAACTATGCCCCAGAATAAAGAAAAAGCATGAAACCGACTGAAGACAACAAAATGCTACCCCTGCATGGTATTATTTGTTTAAAAACAGTGAGTACAGACCTGATACATCCAACAAACAAGATTAATAAACAAGCTACAATTTCAAAGGGATCATTAGAATGAAAGAATTCCAACAAACAAGATTATATCCTAGCACTCGTTTAATCAAAGCACAATTTCAAGAGGTCCACTGATGGATTAATGAATTAAGAATGTGTTACCAAGGCTTTTGTTGGATTCGGAATGAAACAGATATGGAGGAAGAAAAACAGATCTATTGTAGATAGCAGAGAAAAGCTATCATATGTGAGATGTGAAGTTGCATGTTTATTAGAATAATGACTCCCATATAAAT
>JAOTQR010079994.1:0-10168 GCA_025774065.1 Solanum ossicruentum
TATATATATATATATATATATATATATATATATATACATACATACAAGCATCATTTGCATTATAGCATCTTGTTATATTACATTTCTTGCTATAAATCTTTTTCTATATTATGTGCCCTTACCATCTAACATTGATATTCAGGTTTTGATAAGTTACATGAATTGTACCAGACATACTAGTACATTCAAATGTACTAACGCATACTTTTGCCTACATGATCTCACCATGTAGGGACTAGAGATTACTTTCATCCATCGTTTGATGGCTAGATCGGATTTTGAGACATTTGTTGTGGTGAGTCCTATCTTCCAAAGACAAGCCACCATTCCCCTACCATATGTTGCTTTTGCTTATGTTATCTATACTTTGAGGGTGAGCCCGGACATGTCTTGGCCCTCGTCCCATCTTATGACTAAAGGTATTGTTGGAATGAATATGGGCTAATATTCTTGTAGACTCTTATCGGAACTATATGTTATGTGTTGTATTTGAAACTTATGGCTATGGATATCTGTTAGATACAACTATTGTGGATTTTTTTATGAGGATTATGATATTTATATATGTTTGACGTGGAAATATGGAAGATCCTAAGTCTCGAATTGCCCCTATAGAGTGAGACATACTTACCCGCCCCTTAGTCTTTATGTGCTACACGTTATGTGAATCCATGTTAACCCCTTTTCCTATGATATCTCCATAGCGTAAGTTCTACTTTCTCATCCCTTAGAACTATGTTTACTTTTTGAATATGCTTTCAAACTGATGATATGAATTTGAAAACTTTGAGGCGTGTTTGGGGACTCTCAGGTTCCTATTCGCCATATCACTCCTAGACTTAGGTCCGAGTAGTGACAGAGATGATATCAGAGCACTAGGTTTATAAATTATCCTCGGAGTCCAACATGTCGAATCAAGTAAAGTCTTATTCATGGGTGTGAAGCGCGCCACATCTATGGGTAGGAGGCTAGAAGGCATTCTAGGAAATGTTTCGCCTTTTATGATTCTTGTCATACTATGGAACATATCTTGAGATTTCCTATCTCCATCGCTGATAGGGAGAGTTACTTTGGGCTCGTAATGAGATCCAGCCAAGGAGGATGTTGTAGCTGATATTATATATAAAGTTAGATAGGAGTTAGTAAAAGGAAGAAGGAGTTGGCAAAATGTTTACTGTTTGGCTAGATTGGGTGTTGGGTTGGCTGACTCTAATGATGGAGGTGTTCATGCTCAGAATAGGGCTGATCTTTTGTGGCTGTTGTTGTTAAGCTAAGCAAGACTTAGACCTATCAGCTGTGTTGAAAAAGTGGTTTCCGAAAATGAGATATAGGTTTTCTCCTAAAGGGGAGATGGTGTAATTAGATGCCAAGATCAATTGTGTGTTTTGGACATTGAAGGTCTTAGGGAGATGATCATGAGTAAAGCCCATAACTCTCATTATTCTATCCACCTGGGGTCTACTAAGATGTATTGGTATTTGAGAGAGGTATATTGGTGGCACGGTATGAAGAAGGATATAGCCAAATTTGTGTTCGAATGGCCTAATTGTCAACAAGTGAAAGTAGAGCACCAAAGACCCAGTGGTTTGGCTCAAGATATTAAAATTTCTACATGAAAGTGGGAATAGGTGAATATGAGTTTTGTGGTTGGATTGCCTCGGACCCGAAATCAATTTGATTCAATTTGGGTTATTATTGACCGGGCGACTAAGTCGGCTCACTTTTTAATGTTTGAGACTACTCTCAGTGTTAAAGACAATGCCTAGTTATGTAATTTGGAGTTGGCTAGACTGGATGGTATGGCTAGTTTTATTATGTTGGATTGTTGTGCCCGACTTACTTCTCACTTTTGAAAATTACCTCAAATAGGGGCTTAACGCTAAGGTGAAGTTAAGTGTCGCTTTTCATCCTTGATCCATTGGGCAAGCCGAGAGGACAATTCAAACTTTGGAGGATATGTCGACGTCTTGCATGTTAGAATTGAAGATAAATTGGGGTGATCAACTACCATCTATTGAGTTAACTTGCAATAATAGCTTTTATGCCAGCATTGGTGTGACACCGCTAAGGGGCTTTGTGTGGTAGAAGGTGTAGGTCTTTGGGGCTGGGTGGTTTGAGTTAGATGAGATGACTTTTATAGGATTGGAATTAGTGTTGGAGGCTATGGAAAGAGTGGAATTAGTTAGGGAAAAGTTGAAAATGGTTCGAACCCATCAAAGTTTTATTTGGATGTTGGAAAAAGAGTTCCTCAGTCTCGTATTGGTGATTGAGATGTATGTGATGGTCTCACCTATGAAGGGTATGATAAGTATTGGAAAGAAGGGCAAGTCAAGTTCTCAATACGCAGGTCCTTGTAAGATGGTGGGGCGGCTTGAGAATGTGGCCTATAGATTGGATTTACACCCAAGTTTGAGTTTTATTCATTCGGTTCTCTAGGTGTCTAAGTTGATGAAGTTGGTTAGTAATACTAGTGCTATTGTGCCTTTGCAAGGCGTTAAGATTGAAGAGGATTTGCCTTATGAGGAAGTTTCAATTGAGATCTTAGATGGGCAAATGGAGAGGCCTCATAACGAGGATCAACATGTGGAAAGTGCTATGTGGGAAGTGTGATCAAGTATGATGCGACGATACTTTTATCCTTTCCAATCTACTCAAGCTTATGATATTAGGCCCTTCCTCTTCTCAATGGTCCTAATTCTTTCACTTTTGAGTCTCATGATATGACATGCTTACATGTGCATGAAAATGATTTATTTTCATGATATTTTAAATGATTTGAATATGTTTTGATATGAGTTTTAATGAATATGATTTTCTAATGATGAATTATGCATTGTACCTTGTGTTTGGAAGTTTCATGTTCTAAGTCAAGCCTTTCAAGCCTTGTTCCACCACATTCGAGGATGAATGTTCCCAAGGGGGAGATGATGTAACGACCCAATATTGTACGATTACGTTGGAGCTGGGAATTTCATTTTTGGAAAGTTTTTAGTCCAAGTGGCACTCCAAGGAGGACCCCATAGCCTGTGTGAGGTCACACGAACCGTGTAGGGTCTTGTGGAGTGGCCCTTGGCCCTTGAACGTTGTTTGGTTCCAAATTGTGGGGATTATAAACCAAGGCACATCATATTTGACACCTCACGGTCCGTGTGACACTCTACGGACTGTATGGTAGGCCGTGTGATGTCCTTGGCGTTAATTCTCAACATTTAGAGACTAAGTGAAGTCGCATCGCCCTTCATATGGCTGGTATGATGGCCCACGAGTCGTGAGGGTGCTCGTATAGCCTCAAAGGTGGAAAATATTCTAAATTTGGGATATTCAAGATCAAGTTAAATTCACTTTAAAGCCTTCAATTCAAGCTTATTTATATTGTTTAAGGCCATCGTGGCTTCCTACATCAAACCAAGTTCAAAGGAATTTCATTAACTAAGTTTCTTACAAGTACCGATAAGAGAGTCAATTTTAAATTATCATATTTCTTAGTACAAAAAAAAGTGGGTAGACCATGACCTATCGAATGAAAGTTCTTTGAATTATCTTTCCAACGCACTTGGTTTCACCTCATTTAGAGTTCGGATGAAGAAGTTATGTCCATTTCTGTAGAACTCATCTGTGCAGGGATATATATGGATTTTCCTTTTTAATTCCACTTCATCAATGGCGTTTTCATAAATTCAGTTATTTTTATTGGTCTTTTGGGATCTCTAATTCTATATAATGACCTTCTAAAGACCTAAAACCCTATTCACATTCACTCTCTCTCATTCAAAAGACTCTCTCAAATTCTCTCAAGAGTTCTTGAAGATTTTCTACTTGGGAATCAAGACAAATTTAATTATTCTTCAAATTCTTTTGGGTTTTCTTCATCTTGGTGAAGGTATGTGGGTTTTGATCCTTGATTTTCTTTCAATCAAGGAGACCCAAATTATTTTCAAGCAAGTTCATGAATTTCTAGATTACTTTAAATTGGGGTTTTGAATATTATGATTCCTTAAATTCAAATACCATATAGGTTATGTTTACCCACTTATTTTAAGCTGATTTGATTTATAAAAATGATGGATTATGTTGGGTTTATGAGATTTTGAATATGCATGTCCCTTTTCAAGGCTTGTTTATGCATGGGTAATTATATTATGATTTTAAGTGTGGATTTAACCATGTTTTCTCTTGAATTTCATATTTTATTGATGATTTTAGATTGAATCTCAATTATTCATGTCATTCTCATATCATCTATAGCATATGCATTCACGTTCATGAGATTTTATGAAAATTATGAAGTGGGTTAAGTCCAATTATACTTTATGTATGATTTTGATAAGATATGAGTTATGACAAGAATGTGTCACATACATGTTTATAATTATGGCTCTTTGAGCATTATGGGTGCTTGCATCATTATGTATGTATGAATGAGCTATTCATATGCATGAGTAATACGACTATGAGCTATGGTTTGACATTTGAGCCTAAATATGAATTGTTATGAATGTGGTTTGACCTTTAAGCCTAAGAATTTATGAAATGATTTGAAAGCTTATGCCTCATTACAAGCACGTATATATATGTATTCTAGTGGGATGATGACCTAGCACTGACGGATTGGATATTGACGTGGACTATCCCTAAGGGTCCATACTCATTTCTTTGAACTATGTGCCAGGATAGGAATGGTAGGCATTACCGAAATGACCGAGCTGTAAGGGATGGTTATTCATTTATGATATGATATGATATATTTTAATAAGGAAATCCTTCCAAAATGATCGGGTCGTAAGGAAGGTGGCCACCACATACGAAATGACCGGGTCATAAGGTATGGTCTGATTACCTTTGGCAAGTAATCTTCTCTCACCTAATGGGAGGTCAACATCGGGCTAATTCATGTAATAGCTCGCATGAGTTTGAGATGTCAATTATGGCTATATCTCCACTACATATATATATAAGCATTATTTGCATTTCATGCTTCATGAATTTTATAGCATCTTGTTATATTACATTTCTTGCTATAAATCTCTTTTTTAAATTATGTGTCATTGTCATCTAACATTGATATGCAGGTTTGAGTAAGTTATATGCACTGCACCCCACATACTTAGTACATTCAAAAATACTAGTGCATACTTTTGCCTATATGATCTCACCATGTAGGGACTTGAGATAACTTTCATCCACCGTTTGATAGCTAGATCGGATTTTGAGACATTTGTTGTGGTGAGTCCTATCTTCCAAAGATAGGACCATCATTCCTCTACCTTATGTTGCTTTTATTTATGTTATCTATACTCTGAGGGTGAGCTCGAGACATGTCTTAGCCCCTGTCCCATCTTATGAATAAAGGCATTATTGGACATCTTGTAGACGTTTGTTAGATCTATGTGTTATATGTTGCATTTGAAGCTTACAGTTATGGAGATCTGTTAGATATGGCTAGTATGAATTTATTATGAGGATTATGATATTTATGTATGTTTGATGTGGGAATATGGAAGATCCTAAGTTCCCGAATTGCCCCCATAGTGTGAGATATACTTTCACGCCCCTTAATCTTTATGTGCTATGTATTGTGTGAATCCATGTTAACCCTTTTTCTATGATATCCCTTAGTGTGAGTCCTACTTTCCTGTCCTTAAAACTATGTGTTTATTTTTTGAATACTCTTTCGAACCAATGATGTGAATTTAGATACTTTGAGGCTTGTTTGGGGACTCTCGGGTTCCCATTCACTATGTCACTCCTAGACTCTAGGTACAGGTCGTGACATGGAGGTTGGATAATTTAGTTAAAATAACACTCTCTCAATCCATTTTTAGTTGTCCATTATACTTAAAATAGATGTCCAATAATATTTGTCCTGTTTGAAAAATCGATGAATTATTACCAATTTGTGTCCATTTTACCTTTGTTAATATTATATATTATTTAATATCTAAATCATTTCTCAAAGGACTAAATTAATATATTCAAAAGGATTATATAGAAATATTACCATATTATTTATTCTTTCTTAAGGTGTATGCCAAGTTAATAGAGGTGTAGCGACCCTAAGGTTATTTTTAAGAATTTTTTTAAAAATTACCCCTCTCATTTGTTGCTCCGAGTCATGCATGGTTAATTTTGAGCTTGATTGTGAAGTTTTATTGAAAACTTGAGAAATTTAGAAATTTTTGAGTTTTGCATGCTTAAGTTGAAAGTGATTTTTTATATCAACAGAAATTACGATTCTTGAAATAGAATTTTGTTAGTTCCATCAGCTCTGTAATGTGGACTTTGGTCTAAGAGTGTCGTCATATTCTGCTTTAGAGCTTTTTTCATGGATTTAAGGTCTTAAGTTGGAAATTAAAGTTATTTTGGATCAAGAATTGACTTTGATCAACATTTGAAGTTTGAACATTCTGAATGAATTTTCAGCGATTCTATTAATTAGATTTAGGCCCTGACTTTGGTCCTAGGAGCAATTTTATTTTATTTTTTTAGGAGTTTCAAAGATGATTTAATCTTTTCGAACTTTAAGTTAGTTTGGTTATGGTTAAATTAGTTTTAGATCAAAGAGACATCAAATTCGTAATTCGACAGTTCTATTAAATTTGGAACATCAAACTTAGTATGACAGCATATATAATTTGTGCGAATAAGGTTCTAACGAAACAAGAGGGTCAATTTAGAGCTCCTATGTTTGGTTGAATTATTTTGCTAAATTCTAGTGCTTGCAAGTCCAACAAAAACAATGGCTTGGTCACTAAATCGACTATTGCTTTAGCAGATGCTCGTTTGCTTAACCGATTGGGTCACTTTTTATGGAGTTTGCTTAAGTCTATCAATAGTTTAGGGACGAAACAAATAATTCATGTCAAGTTCGAGGATGTTTTTAGTACCGCTCTCTTTATTTTTTAATAATACCAAATTTGTTTTGATCTTTTCGAGCCTTAAGTTAGTTAAGTTGTGATTAAACAGGTTCTAGGTCTATGAAAACTCAAATTTTTATGGTCTAATGATTTCATTAAGCCAAGAATATCAAATTTAGTAAGATAATATATATAATTAGTGTGAATAGATTCCGAACGAATTTCAAAGGTCGATTCAAAGCTTTTGTGTTGGTTGAATTATTTTGCTAAATTTTGGTGCCCGTAGACCCTGCAAAAAAAAAAAAACACTTGATTTCTAAAGTAACTAGTGCATGCTTTAGTGATGGCCTAATCGCTTAAGCAATGGTCTCCCTTTTGTTGTAGAATTTTCTTAAGCAGATGAGGGTCTACTATTGCAGCGTCCATGAAAGTGGCCCAGATCGCTATGTGTCTATTTTTCGAATATCACAAAACTAATCCTCAAGCTACTTTAGCAGAATCGTACGAGATATTTCGAGTCTTATTTCATGGTTTCTTTCCATTTTTTGAGTGTGGAGACTCTTGGCCGGTGAATTTAAAGAGTTTTTTCAAGATAAAATTACTGAATAAGTGATTTTGATTTGGAATTTTCATTTGACTTGGAATCTTCCTTTTTATTAATCATTTAATAATTGTAGCCTTTAATTCTTGATTTTGAACTTTAAATTTTATGAATTTTTTCATGAATATGAATTTTTTGATAACTTGATGATTATGGATTGATTTCAACTCCATTTTTGAAATAATTTTCTCCATTAATTTTCAAATGCTTTGGGTAACATAATTATGTATTTATTTTCAAATTTACCGCTGATTTTTCAAAAATAGAATTTTAAATCATTTCAAATTTGGTTTTCAAAATCAATAAATTGGGTGTTGGTTGTATAATATTTTTATTGTGATTTCATATTTGAATAGACTTTATTTGGACAACTTGCAACAACAACAAAACTTTATCCAAATCTTTAGAATAAAGTAATCATCTTCGTTCATGTCTTTCCTCATTTGCTGATTTTTGAAAATTATATGTATTAAAAAATGCCTTTAACAATTTGTCCTTTGAAAATTCTCTGTCATTAGTTTTTATTGGTCCCTTTTCTAGTTTCTACTAATAAATCTCTCAATATTGTATCAATATTAGTCCATTGAGGAGGATCAAATAATTTTTGAAACGAAATTATCTAACTCCTTTGAAGGTTTTTGATTTTCTTGAGAATCTACATCTGAGTTCTCACTAATTTCATATTTTTCTTCTTGAATTTTGACATCATGTAGCGCAACAAAGTTAGTGTATTGTTTATTTAGAGAATACTCTTCTATATATCTAGATTCTTCAGTATTTTTAAAAAGAAATTTCATAATTTATTAAAAATTATCAAGGGCTTAATTTTTGAGATTTTATTAGATTTTTAATTTTTATCTTTCTTTTGAGTTTCGACCCGTTGTATTCATATTTTCTAATTGATGTGTTTAAACTTTAATAAAGTAATTAAGAGCTACCTACAATACAATAACAAAAATAAAAGATACAAAATAAAAATTTAAAAATAAATCTCCAAAGTTGAAATGATGTAAATCAAAATTTTGTTGGCTTAATATCAAAATATCTTGCTCTTAATACTTTGAAATATTTGTCTCAAAGTTTGAAATACTTGAAATACTCATAATATTTTTTTACTCTTTTTTGTTAGAACATAATAAAACTCAATGGACATTTTATCTTTGACCAATTGAAATATGGAGAAGGTAAAAATATTCTTTTACTAACTTTATATATCTGACTAGTTTTTAAAGATCATGCGTTGTACGGGTCCAATAAATATTTTTATTGAGGTTCAATCTTGAAATATTAAATTTAATATATTAGGTTTGAAACATCAAGACAAGCAGTAATTGTTTGCTTCAGCTGCCTATTTAAAATAATAGAAACAGATACGACAATTCTAAATTATTTAAATAAGTGACTTAGTATATATAGAAATGTCTGAAGGTGAAGAAAATAATGAGGAGAAAGAGCATCTTAGCAAAATAAAAAAGAAAACAATCGAGTCAAAAAAGGTGGGGAACGTTTTCTAACATTTTTCGAGAAATAAAAAATGTCAAAAGTAAATGTCTTTTGTGAATAGTTAACGAAAAAATAACCAATATTTCAAAGTAAAAAAAAATTTACTCCTACTATTTATACTCTTCGATTTATTTTTACTTATTTATTATATTATTTTGAAATGTCTAATAATATATATTTACTTTATGAAATCAAAAGATAATTTTATATTTGATTTTTAATTTATACTTATCATTAATTATTGTTATTTTTCTATTATATTTTATTAGATTCAAAGAGTGATTTAATAAAATTACTTTTATTATTTACTACTTTTTAATTTCTATTAGGACTACATATCAATAGATTCGATTTTGAAATTTATCAATTTTACTTATCGATTATCGGTTTATAGATATGCAAAACCATTATAGAACTATTAAGATGTTGACTTATCGGTTATTGGTTTATCAGTTACTGATCGTTATCGTTTCGTTTATCGGTTTAACCGTTAAGATTTGAAAAAAAAATTCTTTATTTAAAATTACTTAGAAATAAGGTGACAAATCAAATGATCCATATGCGGGCCCTTATAAATTGCATTTTGCTCAAATTAAACACTATTACATTGTAGAGTAAATGAGAATTTGAGACAGTAAAAAAATAAAAGTATAAAACTTATCAAGGACTTTATATATCAAATAGTATAAATATAATTATTTAATTATTATTGAATTGTCAATTTTTCCAATTTGAATAATTAATTTTGATTAAATTTTGAATAATCCTAACCTATATATCAAGTCAATGAAAAATAAGTAAAAATAGAGAGAAAAAAGAGAGTCCACCTAATATAGGGGCCCAAAGTTGAGTACCCGATGGTCGACTCTGAGTCTGATTGCCCATCCGTTGTATTTACCCAAAAGTCCCCTATCTACACGTGTTACATATTTAAGAAAATATAATTACTGCATTTAATTTCGAACGTTGTAATTTTGTGGAATATCGTACGGGAATATTTCAATAATTTTTATTCCATGTGTGATTACTAACTGGGGCTATTTTTCTTATTGGAGAAGCAGTATTACAATCAAAATTTTATTAAATAATTAAAATTAAAATTGATGAAAATCAAATGTTGTTCATGAGAGTTCACTTGAGGAAGAAGGAGATGTAGTTTGAGAGAAGTTCTGAGAGAAGAAAGATGGGAAAAATTCTGTGTATATTGAGT
>JAOTQR010079995.1:0-10167 GCA_025774065.1 Solanum ossicruentum
CCACAATCCTTGAAATTCGACATGAGGAATAGGATTAAAGTATTACCTTTTTGGGGGCAGCGAACTGAGACGACGAGTTTAACGGAGGATTTCAACACCACGACGAATCAAAATTTAGACAAGACCGACTTCGAGGGCGTTCTGGTTACTGTTCTGGTTTTCGCTTTTGAATTCGATTTCGAATTTGTTTTTGATTTTCGAATTGTTTGCCAAGAATCTTTGGATTTCAAAACTTTCTCTGTCTCGATTCTCCCTTAACCATTTCTCCCTTTTCCTGAGTTCCTTCTGGGAGTATGTATACCGACAGAAAGTAACGGTCGACCTGACCGAGGGGTATGGGTTTAAGATTCTTTAAGCAACACGCGTGAGAGGGGTGAGATAGTGCGATCTGAGAAGGGCATGGGTCGAGGAGGAGTGCGTTTGTCAGACCGACACCAAAGTATGGGTGTCGGTGTGATCCGAATCGCGACAAACAAACACGACAGGTTGATTGGTTAGTGGATCGTTGGTGCGATGTCGTGGAAGGATCGTGGTGAGGGTGAGGAGGTTGCGGCGACGGAAAGGGGACGACGGTGACGATGGCTTGATGGTTTGGGGTTTTCTCTGGTTTCGCTGGCTTTGTTTAAGGGAAAACGTTGAAGAAGAAAGAGGAATAAAGGAATTGGGGGCGCGTGAATCACACGCGCCCGGTTAATTTAATTATAAAATTTTTTTTTTTTTAGATAATGGTTCAAAATCGTTAAAAATAAAACAAAATTCGATGACTAATTTTGACACTAATTTATGAAAAAGGCCGGACAAAATTGGGTGTCAACATACATTTTGAATTCGATATTGTATATGTATAATAGACATTTTTAATGCACGCGGAGAATATAATTAATATATTTTTAATATAATAATTATTGTAACATCATTAATAAGAAAAAATAACTATAATACATTTCAAATTCAGTAAATAACACAGATTATAAGTATTATATGTGAATTTTAAATATTTCAGTGTGATTTAGTTAATTCTATATTATTAGAAAATATATTATATTTATTGAAATGATCATAATAAAATTTATAATAATGTATAATATTAAAGATGATGAATTGAATGAGGAGGGATCGGAGAAAGAGGAGAAAAGGAAATTAAAAAAAGAAAAAACACGCCGGCCATTAGCCAAGAAAAGAAAGAGAAAAGAGAAGAAAGAGAAGAAGAGAAAGAAAGGAAAAAAATTATTGTAATTTATTGATCAAATATACTATAGACGGTAATAAAAAAAGTATTCTAAAAAGAATAATATTTGATATAGAATATATTATTTATGTAAATATTTCTCATAAATCAGGCTGGATTGGCCCATTATTTTGACTGGCAAAAAAAACGGGAAAATTATATTCTCTTATCTTATTTTGGTCAAAAGTTTTAAAAGCATTAATTATTTAAGTCACTTTGAGCGGCTCACCTCAAACATTTAATCCCCACAACTATTATAACAATAACGAAAGGAAAAAAAATCTCATCATGATGTCATAATATATAAATCAAAGCAAATGAGACTTTAATTATAAGAAAATTAAACAAAGTACAACCAAAGACATAACTAAAAATGTAACTTACATCACAATTATATGATCTCCTGAAATATGAAGAAATATAGGAGTTATTGATTTCAGACTGAAACGTAGCAAAAGCTTAGTATATCGAGCGTTCTGCAGGAGTTATTGGGTTCCTTTTTCATTCAGAGGATGAAACTTTGACTGTGTCAATAGCAATTTTGCCAGCAAAATAGGACTCGACGTTAACATTGTAATAGTTTTTCACTCTTCTGAAAATTCTTGGTCTTTCTGAATCTATGAACCCTTGGAGTGGCTCTATTTCTTTCTCATAATTTGGAGAATAGGACACTGCTATACTTCTCCTTTCTCGTTCTGAATTTGCTCCTGCCCTATGAAGTGGGCTCTTGAATACACCATTACTGATTATCTATGCAAAAGTAGTAATTTTTAGTAACATCAGAAGCTAAAAAAAGTATACTCCCTCCTTTTATATGTCTCCTGAATTTTTGTAATTGTACTTATATTAAGTAAAAAATAATTTTACTATTTTGTTCTTATTCAATGTACATTAATTATTTTTTAGTTCTTTTAATTGACCAAATATCTCTTGTCAAAGCTTATTAACTATCAATGGTAAAATAGGAAGAATAATATTATTTATGTATTGATTTTGTGAAATGATATATATTAAGTATCATCTATTTATGGTAAG
This sequence comes from Solanum ossicruentum, assembly GCA_025774065.1. Classification (NCBI taxonomy): domain Eukaryota; kingdom Viridiplantae; phylum Streptophyta; class Magnoliopsida; order Solanales; family Solanaceae; genus Solanum; species Solanum ossicruentum. The sequence goes on from JAOTQR010079995.1 coordinate 2,264, forward strand.
GATGACATATAAAAGGGATCGGAGGGAATAGAATTGGCAAAATAAGCCAAAACATAAACAACCTGCCCAACTCGCCTATAATTTTATGAGTTGGGTTCAGTATAATTTAGCCCATTATAAAATTGAGCTAATTTTCAGCCTAATATAATTTAACCTATTATAAAATAATTCTAAGTTGAGCTCAATAAGATGCTCAATTCGGCCCAATGTATCATTTATTTTATATGTTCAATGCTAATCTTAAATTAAGCGGATTAAATTGAACGGGTCATGACCCAAATCAAATTTTAGCCGAGCAAAAAGTACATTTGGACAAGTCAAGACCCAATCCAGTATTTAATGTAACCCATTTTAATCTTTCAATTTTAGCTCAATCCGCTCATTTGACACTCCTAAGAAGGAGTATATCGTTTTTTGGCAAAGTACTTTTAAAACTTTGTCAATGACAAATTGTTGTTCTAATATTGGTAAATTTATTTTCAAAATTTACTAATATTCAAACACAACCGAAAAACACTCCTAACACAAAAGATTTTCATATTGACAATACAAAAGCATCAAATGTAAGACTAACATTGCTAGGAATCAATGATGAACAACATTCCTTAGTCAAACATTTAGCTGTGGTATAGTGACAAATTATAAGAAAAATTAGATCAAATAGGAGCTTTTTAGCGATGGAGTATTTAGGAATTAATTACCATCAAATTCCGTAGTCAATTTCATGTTGTATATTTATATATGTATATATATTAGTGTAAATACTTCTTTTGATGTTTGTCTGTGGGGTATGGTAAATTTAGTCGTGCCTTTATATCTTTAGTTGTCATTATCCCTCTTATATATGTTAATTTTATCGTATTTACATACCAGCATGTGTTTTTAGTTATTAATCGCTCTTTCTGTTTCCTTTTCATTTCCTTCTCTTTCTTTCATATCTAACTTATTCTGCTTATGTGTTTTTGAGACGAGGGTCCCCAAGAAACATTCTCTCTACTTCTATGAGGTAGTGGTAAGATCTACGTACATTTTATCTTCCCCAAATCCTCACTTGTGGAATCCCACTGGGTATGTTATTATTGCTATACTTTTGTCTCAAATCATATAACACATTTTTCTTCTGAGTTTGTCATTAGTCAGAAAGAATTTGTCAAGTTTTTCTACCCTAAATGAAATAATTATAGTCCTTTAAAACATGTAAAGTTTGTTTAGATCATAAATTTTTTAATAAAATTGTCTAGTGAAATAATAACACGTAAATTAAGACAAGACAAGACAAACAAATAAATGATGAAAGAGGGATATACCGTGAGTTGTTCACCAATATTGACAAGAAGAGCATCAGTGGATGTGGGAACACCATACCATTGGCCATCTTGAAAGACTTGATATCCCTCAACTTGGTCTTGTAGAATATAAGTTATTGCTGATGCATCTGCATGAGCTTTCAATCCCAATATTTCATTTGGTTTTGGGCATTTTGGGTAATAATTAAATCTTGCATGTATTAATGTTTTTTCTCCCATCTCTTCTACAAGTTTATTCTCTTCCATGTTTTGTGATTGTGCCATTATCTTAAATAATGTTTCTGATAAATCCTTTATCTTCAACCCATACTCTTCCAATTTTTCCCTGTAATTGAATATCAAACATTAAGAATCAAGAAAATTGCAAGTTATACTTTGGAAATTGGAAAACACTCAAAATTCTAAACAACTAAATATTATTTTTAAAAACTATAACCTAACACAATTCTTCAATTCTAATTTCACGTTTATGTGTTTAAGTACAGATTAGTGTATGACAATCTAAATGAAAAGACAAAACAATACTTATGCGGGGATGGGGGCACCTCCTGGTCAGGTTGAGATTATAGAAAAAGACACTGTAAGATGGAGCGGGTTAAAAATTTTATGGATTAAGCTTGACCTGTTTTTTCCCGCTCCATTACCATTCCTAACTAATGGAAGTACAAAAATAGAGCTGAAAAATTATTATACCTAAAATGAATAGGTTTTTGTGGCCAACGTTGAAGATCTCTATATTCTTGAGGATGAACGGTCAAAAATATTCGATCACACCAATCCAAAACTTGTCCTTCAACCAAAATTGGGTCAGGTCCATACCCTTCAATTCCATCAGAAGCACGACTACACTTTTGCTTCTCTTCCATTGGCAGAGAAAAGAACTCTCTATGAAGACAACGTAACTCTTCAAGATATGAACTTGACATCCCATGACCTTTCAGCTAATATAATGAACTGAAATAAATTAGTGAGTACAAGGGCAATCAATAATCATAAGGGAGTTTCTTGATCATCAAGAGAATATTTCAAATTAATAAATATTCATAACAAGTGAGATTAATAACTTGAAAAATTAGGTAGATGACCTGTTACACTAGATTAAAATACATAATTCACTTTAGGATGTTTAAATATGTTTATAAGTTAAATCCAATAATTTGATTTTAACTTTTACATCCTAACTGTTTAGTAGTTGATTTAAAGGTGAATTATATCAGTAATAAATCATGCATAAGTAATGTCATGTTTGGTAGCTGCTAGGAGCTTATTTATTCATATAGGAGCTTATTTATTTCATATATAAAGCTAATATTGTATTTGATTTGTAATTGAGAAATAAAAAATAATTATACACATATAAATTATGATGAAATCTAATTATTTTATGTAGAAATACTACTTGAAAACAAGGAATTAGCATTACATTGCATAGCTAAACAACAAAAATCCCATGCTAATTTCATTTAGCTATGATTTTGCAACTGATTATAAAAAAAATACAATTAGCTAAAAAGCCTTTTAGTGACAAATTAGGTAGGAATTATTGATAAAATTCCGTAGTTATTTTCAAGTTTTCTTGCCGTGAAAATTAAAATAGAATAATTGATACATGAATAATCAAATCTTATACAAATTAATACTTTTTCGTTCTATTTTATGTGATACTTTTTGACTTGACATGGTGTTTAAAAAAAAGAGTAAGACTTTCAAAACTTGTGATCTAAAATCGATCTTGTAGTTTACAATAATTTCATTAAGAATAAAAAGAAAATTTTAAAGATAAATTATTTTTAATTAAACTAAGATAACATTTTTTTTAAACGGACTAAAACGGATGTATCCAAAATTTTCTACAGATTGTCTAAATACGTGGCAGAGAGGAGTGAGGAGGATATTATACCTGGAAAACGCCCCAGTGGGAAAGAGCAGATGTAAATTTGTTGAGTTCTTCTTTGTATGCATCAGAATTAGGATCCAATAAGAGTAGATTATTCAGATCGATGACCGGAACTTCGATCTTCGGAACAGAGCCTAAGCCGCCGGCGAGAATTTTGTCTTTCACGATAAACGCCGGCGTAGGCTCCTCCTCATTAGCCGACATCTCTTGAATATGCTTTTGTAATACTGTAGGCGCCATTCGATTACTATAAGTTTTTAGTGATCCGAGTTACAACCAAAAATATATAATGGCGCTTAGGGACGGCATTCAAATTTTTAAAACAATTAATCCTACTAAAATAGGATATTAATTAAACAAGATATTTAGTATATTAGTAAGAATGTGTAATTTTCAATTTAATATTAAATGGTTAAAAAATTGTCACAAGAAATAAAGATAAGGAAGGTAAATTTAATATTATAAATTAGGGTGACAATTGGGCAAATTAAGTCAAATTTGAGTAGGTTATAATGGGTAAGACAATAAACAACAAACAAGTCAAGTTTCAACCCAATCTAACCCAACCCAAATTTGTTTGGGTCAAAATGGGTTGGATCAAAACGGAATCCAATCTGACTCAACTTTTATTTAGTGTTATTTATTTTATTTGTTCTTTTTTAAAATATTTTAATACTTAATTAAATTATATTTTTCTTTATTATAGCTATACAAAACATATCAAATGAAAAAAAAAATATTTTAAAAACATGTTGACAAGATCTCGAGATCTCTCGAGTCAATTTGAATACCTATCAACCCAATTTTAAATGGGTTGATATAATAAATCAATGAATTATTAACCCGACCAAACTTCAACGAGTTGGACGGATATAAATCGGGAGAGAGTTACGAAGCAAAACATGGAGGAAAGGTCTCTCGACTTGTTCCAAATATAATGGTTAGTATTTTGCCCAAATCTGTATATGGGCAATATCTTGTTTAAGGAAAGTCTTTTTCGCACAGCCTCAAGCCTTCTATATTTTGTTTTCAGATTATTGTTTTTTCTTATGGCATATATAACTTAAATTATTTATACAGCTAAAAATTGTGGTGGGATTAAAGAAATTCATTATCCTCAATTAAAGGTTAATTTTGGTTTCAAATTCTAAGCAGGGAGAAAGAAGTTCTTAGTACGTAACATTTTTAGTAGTGGGAAAACAGAATTTTCAGCACGAAAGATAAATTATAGAAAAATAAAAACATAAAAATTACAGGGTGAAAAATGGGGTAGGCCGGGTGATGAAGGGCAAGACTAACCTTATATATAGTGTAATTTTCAAATAAAAGGAGTAATTTAGATGAACACCTTTGTTACAACTAGATGCGCCCTTAGCTTTTACCTTTTCTATGATCTAAACGATATAAATCAAAATTAGTTGATCTAATGAATTCTCAACATCAAATGATTTTAAAAAAACTAAGTTATTTATTTCAACTTTTAAGGGTACTATTGGTCAAGAGCATAGTTTAAGAAATAAAGTATGGAGAGTAGAAAATTGACAATTAGCCAAGGTATGTAGTGAGTAGTGACCTAAGATTACCAAAGAATGATGTACAACTCTTTTCCTAAACAAAATTTATGGAAATATACTGAGGAAGGGAAGGAGATGTGTAATGTAATTGATCCAATTCTAATACTTGGAAAATCCACACTTTGAACTCAAAAAGGCCTTGTGATGTGTCATTAGTAATATCTTAAAACTAATTTCTTGCTCAAGTGTTTCAGATTTAGACTACTTCATTTGGCACTATACAAAATAGATGAACCATAATCTATTCTTAGAAATTTATTAAAACCATTTTTGTCCATTTTCTGGTCATAAACTCAAGGAATAAATAAATTTCAATAATTTAGGAATCTCATTGAAATTAGCAAAAAATGAATGAAGATTAGAAGTTCAAATGTTAAAAGTGCGAGACAAAAATAATGCACATTTTTATTTACTTAAGTATGTCTTCAATATGTTTCTTCAGTTCTGACATGGTATCAAATATCATGTTAAATAGTGTGATCATCTTATTTAAATATTTCATTTAATAGAGAACATATTTTTGTTTACTTAATTATATCTTTAACCACAATTTTATTTCGCAAAGCTTGTGAAAGACCCAAATTTGAAGTACTAATATCTTTATGTTTGAAACAAACATAAAATATTGAGAAGGTATATGAAACAAATAAAATATGCATTTACAAAATTGATTCTCTTCCTAAAATTGCCAAATTTATAACTTATTCCAATTTTTGGACAGGATGTACCGACACATAACATATAAAATTAATTAGCTACTGATTTAACAGCATAGTAGTTGAATTAATTATTGAATAGGTTAACGGGTTGCATAATTTATATCAAGATTAACTAGTGATGTGATCCACTTGATAAGCATATAGGTTAAATAAATAAAGATTAATTGGAAGTTACGGTTGAAAAATAATTTTAAATAAGAAGCTTTAATTTTGTGAGAGAAATGGTTAGAGCTATGATATTCTTGTGCACAAGGCAGTATAATCCAATTGATTCCTTTTCCTCGTTCCTTGTCTTAATGTGCATGAAATAAAATAAAAATTGATATAACAGTATAACAAGCTTAACAGCTCAATTGATTCCTTACTACTTTTTCTGTCTTTTTTTTAGCATGATAAAAATTTAAAAAAAAACAAATGTACTAACTCGCCCAAAATGATTCCTTTTTATGACCTTTTTTTCATATGTTTGTCTTCTTTATAGAATATAAATGTACTTTATTAAGTCTCTAGCTTCTTGATTTGACATTTTCAGGGAAAATGGAATATACCCGGTATAGTTTCTAATAAATGATTTCTTTTACTTTGAAGTTGGAACTACACCAGGTATGGACTTCTATTCTTTATTATTAACCCTCACTTTTATCTAATTTTAAACTTGAAATGAAGCAAAGCCTAAGAAAATAGAAAAAAAAATTAAATTTTGTAGTGTTAAACTAATGATATTTGAATAAACTAAAATATTCTCTTTTTTTTTATGCTCTTAAACATATTAGGTAGAAAGTCAAAATTACAGAGTCATGTCAAAAATGAAAAAAAAATCATTTCTTTTGAGCAAAGTAAAAAACAAATTAATATTGAAACTCCCATAAGAGCTAACAAGATTATCTAAACATGCTTATTAAGTTTTATATAAAGTGAGCCGAGGGGCGAAGTTACAACCAAATATAATTGGTCAATCAAATATCTTTTGTTAAAAAATTATATCGTATATATAAGTAAAATATTTTATATTATTTTAATATATTTTTAAATGAACACTCCTAATAACAACAAGGGTCCATAGTCCAGTGATATGTGTGATGGTTGAAGGTGCTGCAGTTCAAGCCTTGCTTGCTGGCACTTTTTCAACACAATTTTTTGTCATTCTTCTTTAAGAAAAGAAGGGAAATAAGGTAATATCTTTGTGTTTCTAGTTTTATGCTTCTCATTATACTTCATTCAATAAATATTAACTTACTAGTTAAGAATAAATTATTAACTTACTAATTAAGAATCACATCTTTTCACTCAAATTATTTAAATGCTTTGAGAAAATTTATTTTTATTCTTTATATGTTGTTGTTATTAGGTGAATTATTAAAAATTATATTTAAGAATAAAATTAAAGAATATCTTTTATTATTATTCTTTTAATCATTCCTAAATATTTTTTGAGAAAAAATCTTATTAAAAGGAAGGATAAATAAAAAAAATTAAAAAATTCAACAATTCACTTAATATGAATTAGAGGAAGTATAATTTAACTAGTAGCTAAATTATTTTTATTGACTTTTCTATATTAGTTTTGATTTGCCGTGGATAGTTTTATAATTTTAAGTTTTCATGTGATTTAGATAAGAGATATGTAATTTAATTTTAAATTTGGCTGCACCCACTCATTAGTAAAACGATAATAGCTTGTGCACTCAGCCCGCTAAACAAAAATTTTCACTCCTTTAAAATTTGACCATCATTAGCTAAATTTTGGCTCAGCCACTGAGTGAGTCACAAGAATATTGACTCTCTCACACAAGCAATCGTCTATTATATCTAGACACATAAAAAGATGAGATCCATTATCTCCCTATTGTGACTTGTTTTCAAAGCTGGATAAGTTTCTCTAATACGATAGAGTTGAAGATCATAGAAGAGAGAAGTTCAGGTTAGATATTTGAAGGTGTTTAGATCAAGATAGGTACGCTATTGAATTAAGAGATAAGACACACACTAATATATGGTGAGAAAACTATAACGGTAGCACTTTTTTATACTACATGCGTCAAGGGACCAATTATTCAAAAGAAGAATGAATTTTGTCAAGGGACCAATTATTCAAAAGAAGAATGAATTTCTACTTCTTCATTGTAGAGAATCATAAAGTTATATTAAACTTAATTTTATTGAATTATCACTACTCGAAAATTATTAAAACTGAGTGCAGAGATAATTTGAGATATTGAGATTGAGTGGAAGAAGATTTGGGAATCTTATTTTTTCTGTGTTGTTACAAGTATGTGTGTGTATATATATATATATATATATATATATATATATATATATATATATAGTTGAGTCCTATAATATATACTATGCGACCTCTCCCATGTGCTTAATACACAAAGTTTTACTCTCACTAATTAAACTCTCG
>JAOTQR010079996.1:0-10167 GCA_025774065.1 Solanum ossicruentum
CACTCACATATTGAAATCAAATACTATAATTATTGTGATATTTTTGTTCTTGATTATTATTTTCTCGATGAGAATTTTATCGTCTCCAAATTCTGGCACGCCCGGTCAGACAGTCTCTACCTCTCATCTCAACTTTTCAAGAATAAAAAAATATTCAAATGGCTTCCAAAAAGAACAACTTCCAATCAACTTTCTCTGAGACTACTGACTCCAAGTTCTCTATTGAAGTAGAGAAAACACTTAGTGTTTACTTTTGAAAGTTTTGGAGCTGTTACGAGGAGCAAGGCTACCGTGCTAGGACAACGAACACTTCAAGTGTTGTCCACATCAATTCCTGCTTTTGGATTTTTAACTCCAAAAGGAGCAAGATCCTCCATAAATACTTTGGATGGAGGAAGTAATATTGTCAAAAGAATTGAAAGGGCTTTAGCTTCGCTTGAGCTTGCTGGATCCAAGAACTCCACTACAAAGAAAGACTTACATGATATGAGCCCTTTAAAAATTGACTTGTACAAGAAATCATGCCACTCTCTAACATCACCAATGATCATGCAAGCAATGGTAAGTGATGCTTCACCTATGGAGGAGCAACTAGCAAACTTGACTAAAGCAATTGAAGGCTTTATAAAATGTGTGCATGAACAAGATACTAAACTTTTCAAGCTGACAAATAAGATAACATGATTGAGAAATGATCAAACCAAGCACCTCTGAAGCTTCCTGGAATTCTAGACAAAGGAGAGTCTTGCATAAAGCAAACAAAGACCAAAGAGAATCATCTCTCCACTGAAGGTTTGTGTCACTCCCCGAGCGTACACCCTAGATGTAACTGGCACTCAGAACCATTACTGGTCCCAAGAGAACAACTTAGCCTGGCTACTTACTCAGCGGTAGCCTTAAATGAATGTGGAAAGGCTACAAAAGTAACAAGCTAAGAGCAATAACTGTCTGCATAAATCGAAATGTAAAGGAGCTCAATCCATACTGAAGTAAACAAAAACTAAAATACTTAACACATAGTCTATGGAACCTGTAACTAAAACTGTCTAAAAGGATTGCCTGGACATGCCCCAAGTAGCCGAAATTGAAATAAAAGCTGAAAGAAACATAAGTAAACCCAAGAGCCTCTGACTGGGAAGAGGCCTCACCCATGACTGGAAGATGTCTGGTCCTCAATGAAGTGGCTGCTGAGGAGCTCTGTTACTTGCATCTGCATCATAAAATGATGCAGGACCTAAGGATATCAGTATGCAGAATGTATGGTATGTAAGATGACAAAAACAGTAACTCAAGATAAGACAATATTTCTCAAAACAGTAACTCAAGATAAGACAATATTTATCAAAAGACATAAACATAATAATAAGTACTTTGTATGCTGAAATTAACATGCTGAAAACTTGTGTATAAAACATATCTTGTTTAGCTTGGAGAGTTTCTCTAACCAAAAACCACCATTATGAGCTTTGTGGTGATACAGTGTCTTGCCCACGCTGCTAGAGCTGTCCCTTACTTTGCCGGGGTAGGGGACAAGAAACTAGGGGAGTGGATCCATCCCAAAACTGGGTCATCTCAGTGGCTAATGAGGAATGTACCTTGGTACAATCATATCCTATGTTGGTTACATAGTTTATGAGTTCAAGTAATTAATTCTACTCTCGCTCATATCGATGCTCAATACTACTCCTAAAATAACTTTTATATAGCTCATAACTTAAAGAATATGAATTCTCAAAATCTATGATCTTTTGGGTACTTAGCCCAACTTAGCTATGTAACTTTCTCATCTAAACACTTTTTCTTGACTGAAACTAGTATCTTCTCAAGTATTTTCAAACATATGAGTTACTGAGCTACCGTGCAAAAGAAGTTCAAAGAAAATGATTCTTAAACTTAACTCAACTCAAACTATAAGCTTTATGGGTGTTCATGAAACCCATGTAAAATTTATAGAAGATCATCCAAGGTTATAAATCTTGGCAGCCATACTTTAGTTTATCAATACAGAAATCAAGAATCATAATACTTATCAAGAATCTATACATGTGAATGGAAATTAATGAACTTCAGCAAAATACATGAAACTTGATTTCAACTTGTACTTGAAACTTCTTGGATGAAAACTAACATATAATTTTTAAGATATCCATTAAAATAATTTTTGGAGGACTTTATATACCTGGGGAAAGAATTCGTGAAGAATTGAAGGCATTTCTTGAGCTCTAACTAGCGTTCTCGATCCTACTCTTGGGTCTCTAGGAGGTTTTTGAAATGATGAAAGTGTATTATACGCGTTTAGGGTCGAAATTAGATTTAAAACGGACTACTTTAGGCTTATGGGATGTGGGAAAGGTCGAAACTACACTTCCTAAATAAAGAAGAAAACTATGCAGAAATTACATAGGTGCGCGTCGCGCACATATGTTTTTTTTCCAGTTTTCACGATATTTAGCTCCCGTCAAAAATCACCAAAAAACAAGTGGGACTCTGCACCCCAGGCATGTCACGGAAGGGGCGCGGAAAGCCTACTATTTTGGAATTTTTTGGAAAAAAATAATTTGACTCGGTTGTGTTAAAATTGAGTCGATGCCATTTTCCAACTCAATTTTTTGCACTGATCATAAATTTGATCTCGGATTTGCAAATGGAGCATGGGAAGATTCGTTGCGCACAAGCTCAATTTTAGGGGTAATTTAGTCTATTTACCAAGTATTACAATATCTCTTCCTTGGGATTATTCGTCCTCGAATGATAACGATATGAACAAAACTTAGCTCAGACCACAAGATTACTGATCTTAACAAACATAAATCTTCAAGATAGATTATGGAAATTTACCTTCAAGATCCTCATTTAGGGCAACGAACAAGTGTGAATACTTGGCCTTTATGTCTTCCGCTGCTTCCCATGTAGCTTTGTCAATGAATTGGTTTATCCACAAAACCTTTACCAAAGCAATCTCCTTGGTCCTCAATTTACGAACTTGTCGATCTAGTATCTGCACCGGAATCTCTTCATACGACAAGTTATCCTTAATTCCAACACATTCAACAGGGAAAACTAGAGAGGGATATCCCAAGCATTTCTTAAGCATGAAAATATGGAATACCAATGTATATCACTTAATTCTGCTAGTAACTCTAACTCGTAAGCAACACTACCCACTCTTCTCAAAATCTGGTAAGGACCAATATATCATGGACTGAGCACTGACTTTTGCCTACTCTGGGTTGTCTTTAGCCTTTCTTGGATGACCTTCACCTTCTCCACAGCCTAAAGAACTAGATCAGGTCCTATCAACCCTGCCTCACCAACTTCAAATCACCCAATGGTTGATCTACACCTTCTCCCATAAAGGGTCTCATATGGTGCCATCTGTATGCTGACCTGAAAACTATTATTATAAGAGAACTCAATCAAGTGTACATAATCAACCCAGTTACGTTTAAAGTCTAACATGCATGCCCTCAATATATCTTCCAGGGTCTGTATTGTCCGCGTTACCTATTTGTCTGTCTGGGGATGAAAAGTTTTACTAAGACTCACCTTCATACCAAGCCCCTTCTTAAAGGACTTCCAAAACTGTACTCTGAGCTGAGCTCCTCTATCCAAAATAATAGATATAGAGACCCGTACAGCCTAACAATATCCTTAAGATAAAGTCTTGCATAATCCTCACTTGTATCAGTCGTCTTGACAGGTAGAAAGTGAGTTGACTTTGTCTTTCTGTCTACTATGACACATATCGAATCATGTTGTCGACAGGATCTAGGTAAGCCTACAACGAAGTCCACGTTAATCATCTCTCATTTCCATTCTGGAATCTCTATATTCTGAGCTACACCACAAGGCCTTTGGTGCTCTACATTAACTTGCTGCAATTCGAGCATCTAGACACGAACTCTACAATGTCCCTCTTCATGCTACCCCACCAATAGACTTCTAGCAAATCTCTATACATCTTTGTCAAACCAGGGTGAATAGAGTATCTAAAATTTTGAGCTTCAGCCAAGATCCTGTCTCTAAGACCGTCAACACTTGGCACACACAACTTGCCTTGATACCTCAAGACTCCATCACCCCTTTGGCAAACACTAATACCTTCTGTTTCTGAACATCTTCTTTCAACTGGAGGAGGATAGGATCCCTGTCTTGCTTTTCTTTCACCTCCACTACTAAGGATGAATTAGCCCTATTTCTGACAATGCACTACCTTCATCGAAATCTTCAATCTACACCCCCAAACAGGCTAGTCTATGCACTTCTTTAGCTAACTCTTTCTTTTCGTCTTCTATATGACCAGTGTTTCCCATGGTTGACCTTTTAAGAGTATTAGCAACTACATTAACTTTACCTGGGTGATAGAGGATGCTCATGTCACAGTCCTTTAGTAGCTCTAACCACTTTCTCTACCTCAAATTCAACTCCTTTTGACTGAATACATATTGCAAGCTCTTTTGGTCCATGAATACATCCACGTGCCCACCATCTACATAGTGTCTCTAGATCTTCAGACTAAACACTACCGCAGTGAGCTCAAGATCATGAGTTGGGTAATTCTTTTCATGAATCTTAAGTTGTCTGGAAGCATATGCTATCACCTTGCCTCTCCGCATCAATACACAACCCAAGCCAATTCTGGAAGCATCACAATATACTACAAAGTCATCAGTTCCCTTCGGTAGGTATAAGACTAGGGCTATGGTCAGCATAGTTTTCAACTCTTGGAAACTCTTCTCACAAGCTTCTAACCATTTAAACTTAGTCTTCTTCTGAGTCAGTTGTCAAGGGAACTAAGATAGAGGAAAATTCCTCTAAAAACCATCTGTAGTAACATGCCAAGCCCAAGAAACTCCTTATCTCTGTGGGTGTTGTGGGCCTTGGCCAGTTCTTTATTGCCTCAATCTTTTGGGAATCAACTTGAATACCTTCACCAGACACAATATGCCCTAAAATGCCACAGATTCCAACCAGAACTCATACTTAGAAAATTTGGCATATAGTTGCTGATCCTTAAGGGTCTGAAGGATAATTCTAAGATGGTTTGCATGCTTCTCCTTGCTACAAGAGTAAATTAAGATATCATCTATGAACACAATAACAATCATGTCTAGGTATGGCCTCAACATCCTATTCATAAGATCCATGAAAGTTGTTGGTGCATTCGTCATCCCGAAGGACATGACCCAAAACATATAATGACCATAGCGAGTTTTGAAAGCTGTCTTAGGAATATCTCTCTCTAAATTTAAGCTAAAGATACCCAGATCTGAGATTTATTTTGGAGAAATGGGTAGCACTATGAAGTTGGTCGAATAAGTCATCAATTATGGGAAGAGAATACTTGTTCTTTATGGTGACCTTGTTCAACTGACAGTAATCTATGTACATCCGAAGAGAATCGTCCTTTTTGCGCATGAAAAAGAATGGAGCACCCCAAAGTGAGACGCTTGTCTAATGAAACCCTTATCTAAAAGATCTTTCAGCTGCAACTTTAACACTTTTATCTCCAAAGGAGCCATACATTATGGAGGGATGGATATGGGCTGAGTATCAGGAAGAGTTTCTCTCCCAAAGTCTATCTCCCTATCAGGAGGGACTCTGGGAAGATCCTCAGGAAAGACTTCTGGGAACTCATTCACAACTGGGATAGACTGAAGGGATGGTGTCTCGACACAAGAATCCTGAACTCTGACTAGGTGGTATATACACTCTCTGGAAATTAACTTTCTAGCTTTAAGATATGAGACAAACTGACCCTTAGGGAAAACTAAGCTACTCCTCCACTCTAAGACTAGTTCGTTACGAAATTGAAATTTGACCACCCTAGTTCTGCAATCTACGGAGGCATACCTAGCATAAAGCCAATCCATGCCTAGGATGAATCAAAATCTACTATGTCTAACTCCACCAAATCAGCTATAATAGTCTTATGATAAACTGAGAGTGGATAGCCCTTATAAGTTCTTTGGGCTAAAATAGACTCTCTGGTAGGAGTAGAAACACTGAAAGGCTCAAGAAGGCATTCTGGATTGACCCCAAACTTCCCAGCTATATATGGGGTTACAAATGACAATATGACTCCTGGGTCTAATAATGCATAGATATCATAAGCAAAAATTTTGAACATACCCATAACCATATCTGGTGAATTCTCCTACTCCTTTCTGGTGCCCAAGGTATACAAGCGGTTTGTGCCCCCACTTGCTCCTACTGCAGTGCCCCTGTAAGGTGGCTTACCCTGCAATGCTGGAGAAACTAATTATGATCTATTATCTCTCATATTCTGTTTCTGCATAGGACAATCCTTTAAGAAGTGTCCCACTTGGCTACATTTGAAATAACCATTTGTGCTTATAAGGCACTCTCCAAGATGAGACCTACCATATTTACTACAAGTAGGATAATAATTCGATCCTTGAGCTATTCTACCCTGTGACTGGTTGCCCGGGAACCTGCAGTGCTGTGATCCCTGCTCATTCCTGACTCTCGGTACAAGTGCACTAGTGAACGTAAGTGCTGGTCCGGCTATCTCAGGCAGAAAGGATGAGTGATTTCCACCTCCAGCCCTCCTCTTACCTATCTCCTGGCCTGATGTCTTGGACCTCTTGCTCCTGAACTTTTTTCCTATCCTGCATTTTCTCCTCCTCTACCTGCTACACATAAGTCATCAAGCGGGCTATATCCTTATCCCCCATCAACATTGTGTTCCTGCCCTCTCTCTTAGTCATCCGAGAGAGCCCTGACACAAATTGATCCATCCTAGTGTGCATGTCTGCCGCCATAACTGGACCATAATAGGAAAATTGAGTAAACTTGAGGTTGTACTCTCGCTCACTCATATTCTCCTGCTTCAGATTCAGAAATTCCCTTACATTAGCCTATCTCATCTCTCTGGGAAAGTCCTGTCCCAAAAAGTCCTCCTCAAACATTGCGCGACTAACAGCTAGTGCCCCATCTACCATGCTTCCTCTCCATTGATCAAACCAGAGTCTAGCTACCACTTTGAGCTAGTAGACAGCCAACTCAACCCGCTCAGTATCACATATGTGCATGACCTGAAACACTTTCTAGAGCTCCTCAATGAAATTCTCAAGATCATGCTTCACATTGGACCCCATGTATTCTAATGGATTCACCTTCAAAAACTCCCGATCCCTGGTGGTATCTGACCCATCAATTATGCCATCTCCCTGGCGACCTCCCTATGTAGTGTCGTTTGAGCCAAAGTCTAGATGGCTTGGCGAAGCTCGGCATTAGAGATGCCTGCTTGTTGTAGCTGCTCCACAGGCATAGTTGGACCTCTAGGACCCTCAAGAATTGGCCGGGCTGGTTTGCATTTCTCTTGGATGGGATTCCTCTGCCCCGTACTGGTTCGTTAGCTCAACGTGGAGGCATGATTTGAAAAACATAGGATGAACACACGAGTTAGGAAAGACTTAAAAGATATATGCTCTAAAGCACGAGACAAGGAATAACAAGTAATGGTGATACTTCCTAATGCCTTGTAGCCTCCCCATTATAGATGTGGCATTCTTCACACCCATAATACGGACTCTACTAGACACGGTTCCATAGACTCCCTAAGACTCTTGAACTCTGAGCTCTGATACCCAGTTTGTCATGTCCTGAGCTTACACCCTAGACGTAACTGGCACTCAAAACCATTGTTAGTCCCAAGTGAACCACTTGGCCTGGCTACTTACTCAGTGGAAGTCTTAAATGAATATGTAAAGGCTATAAAAGTAACAAGCTAAGAGCAATAACTTTCTACATAAATCGAAATATAAAGGTGCTCAATCCATACTGAAGTAAATAAGAACTAAAATACTTAACACAGTGTATGGAACCTCTAACTAGAACTGTCTGAAAGGACTACCGGAATAGGCCCCAAGTAGCCAGAACTGAAATAAAAGCTAAAAGAAACATAAGTAAACCCAAGAGCCTCTGACTGAGAAGAGGCCTCACCAATGACTGAAAGATGTCTGATCCTCAACGAAGCGGCTGCTGAGGAGCTCTATCACCTGCGTTTGTATCATAAAACGATGCAGGTCCTAAGGACATTAGTATGTAGAATGTATGGTATGTAAGATGGCCAAAACAAAAACTCAAGATAAGACAATATTTCTCAAAACATAAATATAATTCAGAATGAAGTAACATAATAATAAGTACTCTATATTCTGAAATTAACATGCTGAAAACTTATATATAAAACATATCTTACTTAGCTTGGGGAGTTTCTCTAACCGAAAATCACCACTATGAGCTTCGTGGTGATACAGCATCTTGCCCACGCTCTCAGAGTCATCTCATACTTTGCCGAGGTAGGGGACGAGAAACTAGGGGAGTGGATCCATCCCAAAATAGGGCCATCTCAGTGGCTAATGAGAAATGCACCTTGGTACAATCCTATCTTATGTTGGATACATAATTTATGAGTTCAAGTAATTAATTTTACTCTCACTCATATCGGTGCACAATATTACTCCCAAAATAACTTTTATATAGCTTATAACTTAAAGAATATAAATTCTTAAAATCTTTGATCCTTCGGATACTTAGCCCAACTTATCTATTTAACTTTCTCATCTGAACAGTTTATCTTGCCTGAAACTAGTATCTTCTCAAGTATTTTCAAACATATGAGTTACTTAGCTATCGTGCAAAAGTAGTTCAAACAAAATGATTTTTAAACTCAATTCAACTCAAACTACAATTTTTATGGGTGTTTATGAAACCCATATAAAATTTATAGAAGATCATCCGTGGTTATAAATCTTGGTAGCGATACTTTAATTTATCAATACAAAAATCAAGAATCATAATATGTATCAAGAATCTATACATGTGAATGGAAATTAATGAACTTCACTAAAATACATGAAACTTGATTTCAACTTGTACTTGAATCTTCTTGGATGAAAACTAACGTATAATTTCTAAGATATCCATAAAAATAGTTTTTGGAGGGCCTTATATACCTGGGGAAAGAATTCGTAAAGAATAGAAGGCATTTCTTGGTCTCTACCTAGCGTTCTTGATCTTATTCTTGGGTATTTGGGAGGTTTTTGAAATAATGAAAGTATATTCCATGCGCTTATGGTCGAAATTAGATTTAAAACCGACTAGTTTAGGCTTATGGGTGTAGGACTATCCTTCCTAAATAAAGAAGGAAAACTGTGCAGAAATCACACAAGTATGCATCGTGCACATGTGTATTTTTCCCAGTTTTCACGAAATTTAGCTCCCCTCAAAAATCACCGAAAAAAGAAGTAGGAATCCGCAACCCAAGAGCATCACGGAAGGGATCTGGAAAGCCCACTGTTTTGAAATTTTTTGAAGAAAATAATTCGACTCGATTGCGTTAAAATTGAGTTGAGATCATTTTTCGACTTAGTTTTTCACACTGATCGTAAATCAGGTCTCGGATTTTCAAACAAAGCATAGGAAGACGCGTTACATGCAAGGTTAATTCTAGTGGTAATTTAGCCTTTTCACTAGGTGTTACAGTTTGATCCTATTGATCAATTGAAAGACTTAATCATAGAGACTATTGAAGATAAATCGAAATTTTCTCTCGCGTTTGTATTGTAATACAAACAAAGGATTGATAATTTGGAGATGCTTAAGGGATATCAACCTTCTAAGCTTCAACAATTTGATAGGAAAAGAAATATGAAACAACATATAGTGCACTTTATTGAAAATTGCAGTGATGTTGGGACCTTTGGTGACTATCTCGTCAAAATAGTTTTTTCAATCTATTAAAGAAAATGCCTTTGATTGGTATACAAATCTAGAACCTGGTTCTATAGATTGTTGGGAACAGTTAGAGCAAAAGTTTCTCAATCATTTCTATAGCATCATACATGTCATTAGTAGGATCGAACTCACAAAGGCTCGCCAACGTGAAGATGAACTAGTTGTTGACTTTATCCATCACTGGAGAAATTTTAGCCTTAACTGCAAAGATCGCCCCATTGAAACTTTTAGCATTGAAATGTGCATCCAATGCATTAAATGGGATCTTCACTATATCTCGCAAGGATTAAAGTCTAATACATTTGAAGAGTTGGCAACTCGTTATACCCCGTAATTCTTTAAATTAAGGATAATTATTCAATTGGGAAATTTTGTTGTGGATGTCGTGTAATTCGAACTTAA
>JAOTQR010079997.1:0-10167 GCA_025774065.1 Solanum ossicruentum
GGATTATGTTTCCTTAATTATAGGGATTATGTCTTGTATAGAGTTCCAAGTCTTTGTATATATATATTGACATAATAACACTCCTCTCTCAACACCAAAAAAAAAAAGAAGAGAGAGTTTAGTCCGAGGACGTAGGCACTAATTGCCAAACCTCGTAAATTATTTGTGTTCTTTATTTTTTCTCTACACAATATCTTTTGAGAGTATCTTTTCTCTGACAATGTGACTATCAATCTCAATTTGCTTGGTCCTTTCATGAAACACCGGATTTGATGCAATATGAAGGGCCGCGTGATTATCACACATAAGTTCTATCTGATCAACTTTGCCAAATTTTAGCTCCCTCGATAACTACTTGACCCAGATAAGTTCACAAGTTGCTGAAGTCATTACTCAATATTCTGCCTCTGCACTTGACCGAGCAACCACACTCTATTTCTTGCTCTTCCACGACACCAAATTACCTCCTACTAATAAGCAATATCTAGATGTAAACCGCCTATCAGAAGGTGATCCTGCCCAATCAGCATCTGTATATCCCATGATATGCTCATGTCCTCGATCTTCGAAAGAGTAGTCCTTTTTTGTGCTAGTGACAAGGCTCCTGGACATGATGGTTTCCCAATGAACTTTTACAAAGAATTCTGGGGTGTCTTGCAAGAAGACATCATGAACACTATGAAACACTTCCATGAGTTCCAAGTTTTTTGAAAAAGTACGAATGCCACTTATGTGTCACTCATTCCAAAGAAAAATGGAGCTACATCATTAAGAGACTTCAGACCAATAAGCCTAATCAGTGGGTTGTACAAAATCATAGCTAAAGTGCTAGCTGAAAGGCTCAAGCAGGTGGCAAACAAGCTTGTAAACAAGCACCAGATGGCATTTATTAAGGGCGGACAGATCATGGATGCTGCCTTCATAGCCAGTGAATGTGTGGACACAAGATTAAGAGGAGAAGAAGCAGGAATCATGTGCAAACTTGAGTTGGAAAAAGCATATGACCACGTAAATCGGGGTTTTCTACTGAACATCCTAAGACAGATGGGGTTTGGAGAGAGATGGCTAAAGTGGATAGGTTTTTGTATTGAAACTGTCAGGTTCTGATGGAGAACCTGTGGGTTTTTTTCCATCTGAAAGGGGCTTGAGGCAGGGTGACCCCCTCTCCCCTTTCATGTTCATATTAGTTATGGAGGGGTTGAATAGCATGCTTAGGGTGGCTACCCTAAACAGTGTACAAGGGGATTTGAAGTTAGTAGCAGAGCAGGGGTGAGTTTGGAGATTTGCCATTTGTTGTATGCTGATGATAGTGTGATCTTTTGTGAGGCAAAAGAAGATCATATCAATTATATCAGAGTGATACTTGTGATCTTGGAAGCTGTCTCTGTTCTGAAGGTCAATTGGAGGAAAAGTAGTTTATTCCCTATCAAGGAAGTAGTTCAGATGCAAGGACTGGCAAACATCCTAGGGTGCAGAATTGAGCAATTCCCAACAACGTACTTGGGAATGCTTTGGGAAGCAAACACAAAGAACTACTGATATGAGATGGGATAATCCAGAAGTCAGAGAAGAGGTTAGCTAGATGGAAATTTCAATACTTGTCACTTGGGGGTAGACACATATTAATAAATGCAGTGCTGGACTCTCTCCCCACTTATGTCAGCCAAGGTGCTAAAGAAATTGGATAACTTAAAAGATATTTTCTATGGTTTGGAAACAAAGAAGGGAAGGGGTATTATCTAGTTAACTGGAAGACAGTGCAGCTGCCTAAGCTTTCAGGTGGTCTTAGAGTTAGGAACCTCAGAATCCACAATGAATGTCTCTTGATGAAATGGTTGTGGAGATATGTGGAAGAAGATCAGGCCCTTTGGACAGAAGTTATACATCACAAGTATGGCCAGGACTCCCAATGGTTAATCAATGAGGTCACTATACCATATGGAGTTTCAGTATGGAGAACAATAAGATCAATCTGGACCAAATTATTAAGAAATGTCAAACTCAGAATAGGAAATGGAGTTAAAATCCTATTCTGGAAAGATGTTTGGTTAAGAGAGGAGGCATTAATGCAATCCTTCCCTGATTTATTTTCTTTCTGTAGCAATCCTGATATCACTCTAGCTGAGAGCTGGTCTAATGGATGGGACATATCTTTCAGGAGACACTTCAATGATTGGGAAATAGATAGGGTTGCAAAATTGTTACGTGCAATCAGTGAGTGTCAAGGTTTGGTAGCAAGGCCAGACAGAGTCTTATGCAAAACACTCTGAGGATGGAAGGTTCACAGTTAACAAGCTTTATAGGAAGGAACTTGGAAATCAGCAAGGTCGCAGATTGGCTAACTGGAAGCAAGTATGGACAAGCCAAGCACCAACTAAGATCAAATGTTTTGTTTGGCTGGTTGCTAAGAGGGCATGTCTAACTCAAGAGGTACTGCAGAGGAAAGGTGCACAACTAGTACCAAGGTGTTTTTTATGCAATGACACAAGTGAGACCAACAACCATATTTTTCTACATTGCAGAGTCACACATCAACTATGGTCTCTGTTTTTGAGCCTCACTGGTAACAGTTGGATGATGCCAGAGCATACTGCTGACCTACTGAGTTGCTGGATCAAGAGAGGAGGAAGTAAAAGTCAGAAGAAGTGGTGGAGAATGATTCCAGCTTGTGGAAGGAAAGGAATAGGATATGCTACGAGAATAAATTAAACTCTATACAAAAAGTTAAAGAGAATTGTATTGCATATTTGTATTTTTGGTGTAAAGAGGAATGTCTAGAGGAGGTAGAGCAACTAGTAGATATGCTAGGATCCTTGTAATTAGGCTTCCTGATCTTACTGTGTACTAATTTTTTGGAGGTCGCCAGCATTCCCTTAATGCTGATGAATACAACATTACTAATTTCAAAAAAACGAACAACTGCATCCCAATGACTATCACAAGGGGAAGTCATAAACTGACTTACAATACTCACAGCGAACGAAATGTCAGGTCTAGTCATTGTGAGATAATTTAACTTTCCCACTAGTCGTCTATATCTTTCGGGATTACTGAGTGGCTCCCCCTACCCTGGAAGTAGTTTAACATTCGGATCCATAGGAGTGTCAATAGGTCTACATCATATCATCCCTGTCTCTTCAAGAATGTCTAAGCCATACTTGCATTAAGAAATAACAATACCTGATCCAGACTGAGCAACCTCAATACCTAGAAAATACTTTAATCTGTCAAAGTCTTTAGTTTAGAAATACTTAAAGGGATGTTGCTTCAAACTAGTGATACCATCTTCGTCACTGTCAGTGATAACAATATCATCAACATAAACAACCAAATAAATACATAAATTTGCTGCAGAATGTCGATAAAATACAGAGTGATCAGCTTCACTATGAGTCATGCCGAACTCCTGAATTACTGTGCTGAACTTTCCAAACCAGGCTCGAGGAGACTATTTCAGACCATAGACTAACTTGCGCAATCGGCATACAAGTAAGATCACCATGTAGAAAAGCATTCTTAACGTCCAACGGATGAAAAGGCCAATAACGAATGTAGCCATAGATAGAAGAATACGGACAGATGCCATTTTAGCCACGGGAGCAAACGTATCACTAAAATCGAGCCCAAATATCTTAGTATATCCTTTGGCAACAAGGCAAGCCTTAAGTCCATCAACTTGACCATCTAGACCAACTTTCACTGCATAAACCCAATGGCAACCAACAGCGGATTTACTTGCTAGAAGGGGGACAAGTTCCCAAGTACCACTTGTATGTAAAGCAAACATCTCATCAACCATAGCCTGCCTCCATCCCAAATGAGAAAGTGCTTCACTTGTAGTCTTAGGGATGGAAATAGAGGACAAAGACGATACAAAAGCATAATAGGATGATGTGAAGCGATGATAACTCAAGAAAGTATAATGTGGGTTAGCATTTTGAGTGGACTGTATGCCTTTTTTAAGATCACTTGGTGGCTAGGAGCAGGTACGTCCTCAGTAGGATCAGGGTTTGGTGCATAACATCAATCATCTGGAACTGGTGCTGGACGTGGACGATGATGATAAGTCAAGGGAGATGGAGGTTTGGTAGGGTTTGTTAGAGGAGGCACTACAATTGGAGATTCCTTAAAAGTCGGTACAGGTAGGACCTGAGGTAGAGGTAAGACCTCAGAGATATCAGGATGATCAGATGATGTATAGTAAGATTGAGATTCAAAGAATGTGACATCAGTGGACATAAGATATCGATTAAGGTCAGGAAATAAGAGCGATACCCTTTTGGAACTCGAGAGTAACCAAGAAAGACATATTTGAGAGCACGAGGGGCTAACTTATCTTTTACTGGAGTTAAAATTATGAACAAAGTATGTGCTCCCAAAGACACGAGGATGTATAGAACGGAGATGTGACAAAGGAAACTGTATAGAATGTGGAACCAGATTCTAAATAGAAAATAAGGACATTCTATTAATTAAATAACAAGATGCAAGGACAGCATTGCCCCAAAAATGCAGCGGAACATGGGACTCAATGAGAAGAGTGTGAACAGTTTCAATAAGATGTCTATTCTATCGTTCTGCTATACCATTCTGCTGAGGGGTGTACAAACAAGATGTCTGGTGAATAATTCCTTGGTGAGTCACAAACTCCTGAAATTGAGAGGACATGTATTTTAATGTATTATCACTACAAAGAAGAGTACGAATGGAAACACCAAACTGGTTTTGTATTTCAGCAAAAAAACTTTTAAATATAGAAAATAACTCTGAATGATCTTTCATTAAGAAAACCCAAGTATATCTTGAATAATCATCAATGAAACTAATGAAATAACGAAATCCTAAGGTTGAACTAACTCGACAAGGACCCCAAATATCAGAATGAGCTAAAGAAAAAATAGACTCGGAACGACCCTCAGTACTATGTGAAATATAGTACGAGTATGTTTCCCAAGTTGGCACGACTCACAATCTAATGAGGATAAACTAGGCACCATCTTTTGCAGTTTAGATAGACTAGGATGTCCCAAACGTTTGTGAATTAGGTCTGGAGTATCTGTGAGGAGCATGCTGTGAAGGAATTTGAAGAGGTAAGATAGTAAAGGCCTTGTGATTCATGTCATGTGTCAATCATCTGTCCCGTACTGCGGTCCTGCATAAGGAAAAAATCATCAAAAAATAAATTCCACAATGTAACTCTCACGTCAAACAACTAACAGATGTTAAATTAAAAGGAGAACCAGGAACATAAAGAACAGAATCTAAGGTGACAGAAGGTAATGGTTGGGCTTTTCCAATCCCTTTTGGTTTTGTCTGGATCCCATTGGCCAAAGTAATAGAAGGAAGGGATTGTGAGTGAACAATATCAGATAAAAGTGCTTTGTTACCAGAAATATGATCAAAAGCGCCTGAGTCCATAACCTATGATCCAAGAGTACTAGATTGTGAAACACAAGCAAAAGGATTACCCGCAACAGGAACAGTAGGTTGAGAAACTGATGCTGCTTGTGAAGACAATTGCCTACTTGATCGATACTGAAGGAACTCATCATACTCGGCCTGAGAAATATGAACATTATTGGATGATCAGTCAGGTGGAGTAACAGAAACATTAGGCTGAGCAACAGTTTGCTTATGTGCTCCATTTTGAAGGGGTTCGTTATATTCCTTCATAACAATAGGATCATAACTGGGGGGTGACCATGCAGAGTATAACATATGTCACGAGTGCATCAAGACTTGTGACAATAACTACACATAGAGCGAGATCTTCCAGCACGGCCTCCTCCTCATCGATTCTCCATAGTAGATCTTTGTTTATTAGTAGTTTGAGATGCAAGAATAGAGGAGTCAATGGTGGGTAATGAAACTACTTTATGATTGTGTGGCCCAGCAAGACAAAGTAAACGAGAGAATAATTCTTCCATTGTAAGGATGGTAGGGCTAGCTAAGATCTGATCACGTAAAGAATCATGATCAGCAGGAAGTCCAGCAAGTGTAAGGACTAAAAACAATGTTTGTTTGTTCTCTTATTGTGTTGTGACATTCGCAGTGACTGCCATCAATGTTTCAAATTCCTCCATGAATGCCTGCACTTGTCCTAAGTATGTAGACATATTGGATTCATGTTTCTTTAAGTTGGTCATTCGAGATACCACATCATAAAATCGAGATATGTCATTAGTATATAAAGCACGAGCCATTTTCTCAAACTGAATAACATATCTGAAATGGGCGAAACAAGGGCATCAACTTGTTATCAATAGAACACCATAGGAGACTACACAATTGAGCATCAATCCTATCCCATTGTGCTTTGGCTGTTGCAGATTCCTCAGTAGCCTTTTTCTTTTCATTATAAGCATTATTAGTTAAGTGGCCATGAACACCTTGACCTTTGCACCATAATTCAACTGATGAAACCCGTGCTAAGTAGTTGGAACAACCCATTATGGTTCTGAAGTGATTGTAGGATTAGAACTTCCTATTCCTGTACTTTTGGAGCCAAACATATCGATTCCAAAGGACATCTTTTAAGGCCAAACTGTAGCAATCACCGAAAATCAGATGTCCACCAGAAACTAGTCAAAACAATAAACAAAATATATGTGGACTTCCTCGGAATGCAGAGGCGACCTCATTGATGAAAAAATCTTCAAAAAAGACTGCCGAAAAACTGACTGGAATAGTAAAACTGACGCCGGAACCCTAATTTCGGCAACGGAAATTGGATGAAAATGCTGGGGGTGGTCGGAATCACTGTACGACCCCGGTAGAAGAAAAAGATTGAAAAAGGGTCACCGGAGAGCCCACATGCGCCGGTGCGTAAGTAAATCTCGCGGGAAAACAGAAACTTACGGCGGCACGTGAGGGCGCGTGCGGCGAAGTTTTCCGGTGGTTCTGGCTTGGTTGTGGTCGCCCAGGCTACCCTAGCCTAGTAATGGTATTGGTTTTCGTACAACACCCACAAAAACGAAGAAAACACCAATTAGCCACCGGAATTGGAACAGTGACGCCGCTGCCTCCTTTTTTTTCCCCTCACAATTACTCTGATACCATGTGAGAAATATTGAGAAAAATATATTATTGATTATGTATTTACATGTTACATAAAGACCCTATTTATAGACACTACAACCTAATCCAAATCCAACTAAGAAACAACATACTATTCCTATTCCTATTCCTATTCTAAATAGGTCTATGTAATCCTATTTCTATTCTTTCATCACTAATCTTCGATAATGCAGGTATGTGATGCTCATACTGTACACGTTTTTTCTTCCTTGTGCAATGTGCATATGATCAAGAACTGTCGCATGTAGATTTCCTGCCGAATGGTGGTCACAGACACGAAGAAGATTTTCTAGTTTGGGAAAATGCAATCAAGGAAATGGAGTTCTTGCCCTAGGCTTTAGGTACTGTTGCTTATGAAAGATTCTAGGATTTTTAATTAGTACTTCTCAGCGTACCAAAAAAAAAAAAAGAATGACTGAGAATTATAACATCAAGGTTCAAATCAGGAATCAGCCTTGTATAGCTAAGCCACTAGGGGGGTGATTGACTGTGATGATTGTGAGTATTTGAGAAAAGTAGCTTTTATTTTCTAGTGAAAAATGATATTTGAAAATTGGAGTTGGGTTTGGCCATAAATACAAATTAGAGTCATTTTTGAATTTTTGTGGAGTAGTTTGGAGTGAAAAATAACAATGTTCAAATTCCTAAAATTCCAGAATTCAACTGATGTTGAATTATGGATTTTTTTTTCAAATTTTATGGTCAAACGTATTTTCAGAGTAGAAAAAGAAAGACAAAATCATGGCCAAACACTCACTAGGTCTTTTCTAGAGGAAATGTTTGGCCTAATGAGCGTGTACCATGTCCAAGAGATAATTTCAGCCAGCTAGTATTGGCTATATGTCTAAGACACCTTCAAGTAGACAAAAGATTTAAGTATTATTTAGCAATTTGAGATGAGAATATTAAACAAATCACTTGCTCCTAGTTAGGATGAAATGAACTTGACGTCAAAGCATTGGTTTTCTTGTGAGTCATTGACTAATGTCTTTATGGAATCCTAATACGTTGCTTCATATCCGTATTTTGTGATTTGGTGTAGGGATATTAGGTTATCTTATATGTGTTATTTTGGATTTCTTTCAACGTTGATAAGTCATGTCTAGAGACAAATTAAGTGTTATCAACTATAAATTAGGATTAGCAGGAGATATCACCTTACCATAGATCAGTGAGATCCCAGCAGGGCTAAAGGAGTGATAATTTTTTCAGATTGAGACTTTTCACCATAGTCCCTTGCCTCTTAACCAATAAAATGGTGGAAAAAATTTACTCGAACCTAATGGGATAGTATAGATAAACATATGATTAATGCTATTAAATATCTTTCTTAAGAGTTGTACGAGAATCTTAAAATACAAAATAAGGACATTGAGGTCTCTGCTTCTCAGACTAGGCAGAAATATTGTTTCTCCACACGCGTTGGTCATCCTAAAATGCACTACCTTTGGGGGATACGACACGCAATCCAACATTTTTAAAGAATCTGAGCAATATGTTACTATATGATGTGTGATTAAATCTCAAATTGTTGGCCCAAAGTTAGCAAAATCTCTAGTAATGCTTTGGCATCAGGTCTTTCCCTTGGAGAGACACTTAAGCATTGCAGAGCAATTTCAAGCACTAAAAGCATTTGTTGATGAACTTGAACAGAATTTCCACTAACTCTGCTGTCAACAACTTCACCCAAATCTTCATGCTTAATAATCCACTTAGCCAACTCTGTTCCTTCACTAATTGCTGGTTTCCCAGTTAGCAGCTCAAGCATTATTACCCCAAAGCTGTACATATTACCAGCCTCAATCATTCTCATCACATATGCATATTCTGCAAATACAAACATTACATGAAAAATCATCCAGGTGCTTTATAACAAGATTTTGTTAAACCCTGCAGGTAATGTTGGAAATTGGATTTTACTAAATCCTGTTAAATCATTGACTTTAAAATAGAAAGAAAATAAGCGTTAGGTATTTGGTGAAGCTGATATCCTGCATAAAGGAGAGAGGTTGGTTTCGTAAATTCGACAGATGTAAAGTTCAATCACATTGATTACTCTCCTTCCCCTTCCTTCTATTCTAATCTTACCACTTAAAAAGGTATGTGAAAAGTAATAACGAAGAGAACGAAGGAGAAGATGAGATTTGGGAAAGTGAAATATTATTTCTGTATATTATGTACAGTTATGAAGAGGTATTTATACCTCAACAGTGAATCCCCATATTCCTTACTATATACCCTCATACATGAGATTACTAACTATACAACTATCTGATAAATGATATGAAACAGATATAACAAACTATAAACTAATATAACCAACTGTTATCTATATACAGCCAATCTAACTACCTTTAATACTCCCCCTCAAGCTGGACGTATTGAAAAGATTCAATAGTCCAAGCTTGTGTACTAAGTGGTCATGTTGTGTTCTTCCCAACGCTTTAGTAAACAAATCAGCTTGTTGATCTTTGGTATTGACGTAGATGGTTTTGATGAGTCCATTCTGAATTTTTTCCCAAATGAAATGACAGTCAATCTCTATGTGTTTCGTACGCTCATGAAACACAAGATTGGCTGCAAGTTGTAAGGCAGATCTACTGTCACAATGTACAATTGCTGGTTCTGTCATCTTGACACCTAATTCCTTAAGCAGACCAACAATCCATACAATTTCAGCTATCAAAGTTGCCAAACTTCTGTATTCTACTTCTGTGGAACTTCTAGAAACTGTGTGTTGCTTCTTGGACTTCTAAGAAATCAATGAATCCCCAAATTTTAAAGCAAACCCAGTGACTGACCTTCTTGTGCTTGCACATGCTGCCCAATCCGCATCACAGTGTCCCTGCAATTGATGTTTCTGACTGGATCCCATGACCAGTCCTTTTCCTGGTTCTAATTTTACATATCTGATGACTGCTGCCCTCCAGTGTGATATTTTTGGTTTCTGCATGAATTGGCTCAATGACTGGACTGCAAATGCTATGTCTGGTATGGTATTTGTGAGGTACAACAGCTTACCCACTAACCTTTGGTATCTCTGAACATCATCAAACAAGTCATCTGGTTCAACTTCTACACTAGTCATCT
>JAOTQR010079998.1:0-10164 GCA_025774065.1 Solanum ossicruentum
GTCAAACACAAACTCTATCCACCAAAAATTCTTTCTCAAAAAGTATTTCAGATAAAAAATACTTTACGAATAAGTAAATTTTGGATGCTTAACCAAATAAGCTATAAGCATCAATTAGCTTGTGCATAGATTGTGCACAGATAACAATTATTTTTCTAAAAAAGGAAGATATTTTGGGATAACTTTTGAAAATTTTCAACTATAGAAATGTGTGTCTTCCACCGTCACAAATTGTAAATGTTTGAGTTTGATATGAACGTTGGACCAGTATATTCATTAACTGAATTATAGTACTTAATTTTAAAATTCATCATCAACTTAATTAATTTTTAAAATATTCCAAGAAAAATCTAGAATATTTCTAAATTTTAGAGAATATAAGAAAGATATCTAAAATGAGTTTTCTAGAGAAAAAAGTCTAAAAATATGTAGATAGGTAGAATTAAGTAGTTGGAGGAGCATTCTAAAATAGCATAGAAAATATCCTTAGCTAGATTCTTTCATCACCTCTTATAAATAGACGTTGATCATTTAAATTCTATACAACTATATAAGAAAGCAAGAGATCAAACAATGAGGGAAAAATAAGAGAGAGTTGCTAGACTGTGAGTGCAAGACATATTTTGTGTACAAATTATAAGATCGAAGCAGGTCATTACTTTGATATAATAAAATTCAAGCTGTAAGCAACTAATTGTTTAATTAATGGTATCAGAGCTTGGTAGATAAAGAGAGGTAGCAACTTAAAGGACAAGAGATTCTCAAACTATTGAAAAAATGATAGTATCACAAAAGAAGAAGTTATATTATTAATTATATTTTTTCTACTAATGAGTCTTAATATCTTTTTTATTATCTCCAAAATTAATGTTTATTTTTAGTTAAATTTCTAACGATTGAACGGTTATCTTCTTAGAGGTATTACATAATGGCAATGATTAGCCTTTGCTATGAATTTAATCCTTGTTACTTGGAGAATAAATTTGCACTCGTTTGTGTATGTTGGCAAAATGACTTTGTTATGTCTATATATACACTTTACTCAAATATTGGAATAGTGAAAGAAAAATAATATATTATATTATAAATTCCTTTTCTTATATTTATATATATTTGTAGTGCTGGATTTTCTATTTTAATCTTTTGTTAAATTTTCTCTCTTAATTTTGTACTAAAAGAGCTTGTTAAATCCTGGGGAATACACCCATACCGGGTAAAATATCCTTCAGGAAAGTGTCTTTGACATGCCTTAAACTACGTGAGTTTCTTATAAGTGTTCGTATTTATTATGATGTTCATGTTCGTGAAGATAAAATATTTTCTGTAAAATTTCCAACACAAGCTACTATCGAAAGCTATAAATTTTAAGGCACTTATTAATGGAGGACTTTACAAGCACTCTCAACATCATTAAGAAGCTCAAGGCAAGCAACTACGGAACATAAAGCACGAGAATACAATATTACTTTCTCGGCTAAGAATTATGAAACGGAAAGAGGCTTAAAATATCCTTGAACTATTAAAATGGTAGATAAACATCCTTCATCAATTTATTGGGCCTAAAATGCTCATATCATCCAATTATTGTATCTGAAATGTCCTTGTCATCAACCTTTGGTTCCAATATTGATCTTTTTTCAAGTAGAATATTAATTAAATAATTCTTTTAAATACGCAATGATCATCTATCGATTATAATTTAATTATTTAAAATTAATTATAAATCACCTGTCTCAAATTTAGCTAAACCCGATCCTTACCCTAACCTGCCCCAAAATTAATTCCTTACCCATCAATAATTAAAACAAAGAACAGAGAATCTTCAATTCACTTTAAAATATATCATAGATAAAGTTGATGAAAAAGAATGTCTTTTGGACACCATCTATTAAAGCAATCAACGTTTAATAGGAGATATACCAAAGATTAATTTATAGTGTGATGGATAGAATATAAATAGACTTAGTTGAAGAGTATTCTTTTTGACTTTATTTAATAAAAGGACGAGAATGTTAACTTTTGCTATATTTCAATTCATAATTTATAATTAATTAATTGATTTTCAAGTATGCCCCCATTAAATTTTACGGTATACATCCACCATAAATTATTAAAACAAAAAATATTCGTGCAATGAGAGATTAGGGAAGATGGGCTTATTTTATTTATACCGTAGCTAAAAAAGCTTTTAGTTGTGTAATTTTTAGTATTTTTTATTACACAAATATTTATAAATACCGATAGTTTAGATCATAATTATAAATAGTAATTATAATTTGCCTAATTATGATATATAGCAATCTAGGTTACTCGGACTCTTGACTTTTGGTGTCGCATCTAACTCGACACAACATGGGTGTGGGGCTGGGATCTGTATCCAATTTGGTCAATCAATTTTGAATACTTTGACCAAATTCGAGAGAGAACTTATGAATAAATTCAATGGTTCTTGTAATCAAAATAGAAACTATGGTGAAAATGAAGATAATGGAATACATTGTGTATATAAATTTATATTGCTACGAATACTCCCTTTCCTTTTACTTCCTTTTAGGATTCTCCTCTTGATCAATATTTTCTCCTAAGATTTTCCACATGATCTCATAATTTAAGTTTATAATTCTATTTTTTGATATATGAATTATTTTTAGTTGAATCTCCATATCTGTATCCACACATAGATTTGTATCGCCAAAATCTCAACACTTACATCATAGAGGATCTAGTCTCTAGATCCACACCTGTATCGGATACCCACACCTAAATCCAACTCTCTCAATCTTGCTCTCTTCTTTCAAGCAATTGCTATGAATTATAATTACGTAAACTATAACTACTATTCATAGTTATTGTCCAAACTATAACTATTTATGAAAAATCTCTCAATACTTTATGGAGCAGCCGAAGAGGTAAATGGAGCTATAGCCTATATAGATACTATTATACATGGATTATTGACTTTTAAACTAATATACACATATTATATCAAAATTGTCATATTCTTTTAACGCAAAATGTATAGATAGTATTGTAGATTTTGAGACTTTTAAATGAAACTAGGATCCTCTCATTTTGAGGATTTGGCATGAATCACCAGTGTTTATTAATAATTCAAAGGTATATAGGAGGGGACATAACTCTAACCTCCTAGAGCAAAATACAATGAAACAAACAAACATCAATAAGGAGAACTCCCACAATGATTTCAAGACACTCATCCTTAGAGAAAAACAATTTACAATATCTATAATTTAAAGTTTAACTAGAAAATCAATTAACTTCAAGTCTGTTCCATTTCACATTTTCAGTTTCCTGCTTTTGATATGTCATGTCCCGAAATTGAGTGTCACTTGCCTTTTAACCAACCAAGGCACGTCAGCCTAACCGGAAAACAACTAAATAAAATATTAGATAAAATAATAATACAGTTTAATATGGAACGATAAGCATTGAGAAGATAATCCAAGCTAAAAACCGACCTAGGACTGGTATCACTCGTACAAGTCTCTACTACAATAGAATTCAAAGAAATTTATACAAGTCTTAATGTCTTTGCTTCTCAAATAGAATAAAAATAATAAGTAAATAGAAGTCTAAATGATCTGCTGAAAAGGAGTAGCTGCTACCTTTCACACTGTCTCAGAGTGGGAACAAAAATCGAAAATGAAAAGATCAGGAAGTATCGAGTTCAATACCTACATAAGTGTAGAAGCAAGGGTGAGTACCTAACAACATGGTACCTAGCAAATGTATTCTAAGCCTAAGTAAAGCAATGAAAACCATAAGTACTCCAAAAACACAAGTACTCCTACCATCCCAATCACATACCTCCAAAGCTACAATTCTGCCCGTAGGAAAGCTAGCACACACGAGATATGTGTATAAATATTCACTTATATAGTTCAATCAATCCATAGTTTTAAGGAGTCATAGTCCCCAAGAAAAAATTATCCAAGATTTATATATCAACACATAACTTAATAGTTCATTTACAATCCAACAATGAGTGAAATGCGGGATGCTGCTATGCAATGTTAAGAAAACGTAATGCATGTCTATTCCATGATACATATCCACTGATCACCTTAGGCCGCAACTCATGGGGGTCTCACATAGACCATATATTCGTCGAAAAAGACCTCGGTCGTCAGAAGAGACCTTGGCAATATCACACGCCGAAAGAGACCTTAGCTAAAATCATACTCGTCGAAAGAGACATTAACGACCGAAAGAGACCTCGACAATATCACACAACCGGTAGAAACCTCGGTACTAAATATCAACATCTCTATATTATCTCATTTCCACAATCCAATGCAAATAAGCATGTACATAAAGGATGAGCAAATGAGATATTAAAAGCATAATACGACACAAATATAGCTCAACAAATACATTTGTATTCATCAATAATCAACTCACAGTACGTACATCACTTCTTATAGTCGAATTTCCACAGTAACACCTTGATTAAAGCATCACTAATACTGCTTCATTTCATTCCATAAATCATTTTATTCCATAAATACACAATTGAACCAATACACAATAGATCTCAATCACACAATTAGGACATACAAGGTTCAACACATTTAATCATAAGTTAGAAATACACTTGTCTTAGCCAAAAGTACTATACAATGGGAATATGTTTACAACAACTCAAGAAGAAAAACCCAGCCCACCAGGGTGCCAAACCGATGTTGAATGATTAAAAATTTCCACTCTTGGCTTCTGACAGTGAATCAATGGAGGCATACTTGAAATCCACATATCATAGCCCCCCTTGGTTCCTTCTTTTCAAACCTAGAGAAGCCTTTTGAGGATTTCCTGGGTGACTTTTGTCTATTTTGACATTTTCAAGAAAAGGAAGGAAAATAAGAATTTCGATCTTTAATTCTTTCCCATCGATTCCTCTATGGCGGGCCTGCCATACCCGCGGCGCTGTGGCATGATAGTTTTGGTCCAGATTAACTAAGATTATAAGTTTTTTACCCTGCCTAAATAACGATGACTTTTTCAGATTATTATTCTTTTTCATTCTTTTAACCCATCCAGAAGAAATGACAATTAATCTCTCAATCCTTTTCATCACAGTTTTTTTTGGGGGGAAGTAAAGATATATATAGTAAGTACATAGGAATATACTAGCTCTTTCAATTTATCATTTTATCAGTAAGGTTATTGAAGTGAATGATCCTGATCTTTCCTGTATAAAGAGGGCATCCATGATAATTAATAGGAGATTGTTATGATAAAAATGTTTATTTGATTGTGGTTTTCTCTATGGCTATCCAATATTCTAGTAACAACAAAGTAGGTTATAGTGCATCTCAAGAAAATGTTCATATATTAGGGATGGAAAATGTGGGAAAAAAAAACTCTACTTATCAAATTAATTAATAGATTAAACTATTAATATTGTATCAAATTAATAGTATTTATTTTATTTTGTTTATATGAATATTATATTTATTTTAATGGAAAGTACCATTTATATATATAATGCATGATATCAATGGCAAGTACTAAATAAGTTAAATAATGCATGATATAAATTTATCTACACGCTCACTTCTTTGTTGAAAATCCAGCTAAACTTCATTCGACGCGGCTCTCGTTTTTTAGAATGATTATTCAACTTCTTGATCATAAGTGGGAATCCACACACAAAATCTTGTGCACGTTGTGCCTCCCCTGTCAACCCCTCAAGTTTTTCCAATTTCCACCTTGTTATAAAAAAATCAATCACTCCAGCATAATCGCAGATTGTGTAAACTCCTAGCCTTTCGGAAACAATAGAGAAGTTCTCATACATGTTAGAATCTTGCCCATCACTCATCAAGTGCATCGGCATTACAATTCGGTTCTTTATCATGTTCGCGATGGCTAACATAGTTGTATTTGGATCCACTTCAAGTAATTTCTCAACAATTCTTGTGTAGGCACTCTCGTGTCGCTTCTCATCTGCTGCAATGGTTCCACATATGCGGGCTAGCACGGGGTCTCCAGCCTCTTTAGCTAGCCTAGCCATATTGCCATGCATTAAAAATGTCGCTCGTTCTTGAATTGATGTATACACAAACCCCAAATATGGATTGTTCTCTGTTTTGTTGTCCTAATAAGATTCAAAAATTACGAGCAACTTATCATATTTATTATATATACAAAAAAAAAAAAAAATTCAAAAAGTTAGTTTCAGATTTTTACTCAACATAGCAGGTAACACTTACGAATAAGTATCTTTTGATAGAGTGATTAAAAATAGGATATATTACGTAATTAGACAAACATATGATGTATATTTATATTATATCACTATGGTTTGAAAAAATTACAATTTATAACTATAGTTATTATTTTATTGCTATTTTCTATCTCATCTCTTCCTCTCTCCTATCTCTCTCCCCTCTCTCTTGCCAGATATACAAATACATATGTATACTAGTTGCATATGTATAATTATGTGATAAATATACATATTTAATTCAACATATATACATATACAGTTCGCCTCTCTCCACCCTCTACCCTCTCTCACTTGCCTCTCTCCTCCCTCTCTCGATCTCGCTCACCTCTCTTATTTCTCTCTCAATCCACTCGCTTCTTTCATCCCTCTCTCAATCTCGCTTGTCAGATATACAAATATATATGCATATCAGTTACATATATACAATTATTTGACGGATATATACAAATAATTTGACAAATATACATATGTTTTGCTCTTTTGGAAAAATCCTCTTAAAAATATATTATTATTGTTGGTATATATGAAATTATGAATAATTTAACAAAGATAATTTGAGGATAACAATTACCATTCCAGTTCGAAGTGTATGTTGCATTGTCTTTTCAATCATCAACATATCAACTCTCCCCGAGAGATAAATGTAAGTTCGTAACAAATCACCATGACGATTCTCCTCAGCTGCCCATGCGCGACTCCAAATTGCCCATGGACATGAACTAGACCCTGTCTCATCGCGCACTCCATCCCACGTATTAAACATAGTTAGATATGTTGGTAAAGTTTCCTCACCTAACATATTAGCAATAAGTAGCACAAAGTACTCATCTGATAACCCTAAAACTCGTTGTCTTAGTGCCCGGACTTCTTCCATGAATCCATCGAGCCCTTGAGATGGATCGGCGAGAAACTCACTAGGTTGCCAACATTTCTCTATGGGTTTTCGAAAATGAAGGACATTTTTGGAAACCCAAGGTTCTAATGACTTAAATATTTCTAATTTTTCGGATGGCATTGAGTGAGTAACTTGATGGCCTGAAGCCATCATGGAGACCGGAGATAATTTTTCAATTTTTCTATGGGTTGTAGGGTGAGGTAACGTCCATACAACTGATTGAATGGTGAACTGGGAGAAACTTGTGGATTGCATGGTTGATGAAAATTAAAGAGTTCTAATTAGATGCATGATCAATATTGTTTACAAGGAGATGTTATTTATAAGGATTATTCATTGACCTATTCACCTTAAAGTTTAATATTATATATCATAAATGTAATAAACTACGGTTGAAAAATAAAATGGTAACAATAAATAAAAACATATTAAGGATGAGCCCTGAATATCTTTCTCTCTTCAACGAGAATCAAGCCTACAGCAATATGATCTATTAATCTACACTGTCCATCAGTATATCTCTTGACTTGTTCCCTTCAGAATACAATAGTCCAACAATATTGTATGACTCAAATAACTCCGAATTTGTTGAAGAGTCCAATACTCTACAAAAGAACATCTTCCTTGAACATATAATTACTCTCTTTTCTATAGTGAATTAGTTGAAGATTTAGAATATTTTTCTTTTGTCTCAACTTTCTCTTTCATAACAATAACACCTCAATATAAACATAATATAATACATCTCATCTTTGTTTGTTCTATATTTCTTGTACATTTTTGTTCCCACAACAAAGTAAGAATATCATTACTTACAGATAAGAAATTATTTCTTGCAATGAATAGAGAAGATTAATGATTTTAAAATTTCTTTAACTAATATAAATTTAAAGTGGAAATCTAAAGACTCTCCGAGGGGAAAAATAGAGACGTCTCCTACGTTACCCATAATATGTTAAACCACAGGCTGCAGTCTTCTCAAAGTTTAACTCATCAATAATATCTTTTTTATCAATTAAAATAGAATTACCATTTATATTTTTGTTGGTTGCATTTTAATATCATTATATTTATTAAAGTATAATATGAAAATTCAGTGTTGTGAAGGATGAAGCAGACATTTATGTGAGACTTGCCACTCATTCTATTCACAAGAGAGAAAATTTTAAGTATCTTGGATTCATCATCCAAAGTAATGGTGATATCGACGATGATGTCACATCTCGTGTTTAGTTGATTTAAAATTCATAAAAATACATAAAAAAAATCTAAAAAACTTATATATATAGTGAATTTTTTGCTGAAGATTTTACATGAACAACATATTAACAAGTTATATATCCTATTAGCAACGTTGATATTTAGGTACTATATGCTTCCATGTACAAATAAAATATCCTCTTTTGACAAATGAAGCCAATTGATGGAATCATTAAAAAATGATGCAACAATAAAGTATCTACTAAACTTTCAAAACAAGTCTAGTTCAACAAAATTTATGACACTTTAGAAAATAGAAACAATTTTTTTAAAAAAAAAAATAATAGTGCACCTCTACATCTTCCTAGTTTTATAACTAGAAAAGATTCAAAAATATTCTTAAATTATGTAAAATTGAATAAAAATATCATTTATTAATAGTTTTTTGATTTTAAAGTAACCTTACTATCAATAGTTTATTTTTTCTCTAAAAAGAATATCGTTACTATTACTTTTAGATTTAAAAAAAAATTAGCTTTGCTTAATAAATATATTGGGTCTTTTTTCTATCTCTTAATAAAATATTATTTTTAAAGAACCTTTTTTATTTTAAAATCTCTTTAACTACTATAAAATTAAAGTGGAAATTAATTTGTTTTTCTTCTTAATATCCCTTTTATCAATTAAAATAGAATTACCCTCTATATTTTTGTTGGTTGCATTTTAATATCATTATATTTTATTAAAGTATAATATAGAAATTCAGTGTTGTGAGGGATGAAGCAGACATTGATGTGAGACTTGCCACTCATTCTATTCCCAAGAGAGAAAACTTCAAGTATCTTGAATTCATCATCCGTAATAGCAATATCGATGATGATGTCACATCTCGTGTTTAGTGAATTTAAAATTCATAAAAATACATAAAAAAATATCTAAAGAAACTTATATATATAGTGAATTTTTTGCTGAAAATTTTATATGAACAACATATTAACAAGTTATATATCCTATTAACAACGTTGATATTTAGGTACTATATGCTTCTATGTACAAATAAAATATCCTCTTTTTGACAAATGAAGCCAATTGATGGAATCATTAAAAAATGATGCAACGATAAAGTATCTACTAAATTTTTAAAACAAGTCTAGTTCAACAAAATTTATGACACTTTGGAAAATTGAAACCATTTTTTTAAAAAAAAAATAATAATAGTGCAGCTCTACATCTTCCTAGTTTTATAACTAGAAAAGATTCAAAAATATTCTTAAATTATATAAAATTGAATAAAAATATCATTCATTAATAGTATAATTTTTAAGTAACCTATCAATAGTTTTAGATTTTTTATCTAAAAAGAATATCGTTACTATTACTTTTAGATTTAAAAAATAGCTTTGCTTAATAAATATATTGGGTCTTTTTTTCTATCTTTTGATAAAATATTATTTTTAAAGAACCTTTCTTATTTTAAAACTCTTTAACTAATATAAAATTAAAGTGGAAATTAATTTGTTTTTCTTCTTGCAATCCTTTTTATCAATTAAAATAGAATTACCCTCTATATTTTTGTTGATTGTATTTTAATATCATTATATTTTATTAAAGTATAATATGGAAACTCAGTGTTGTGAGGGATGAAACAGATATTGATGTGAGGCTTGCCACTCATTCTATTCCCAAGAGAGAAAACTTTAAGTATCTTGGATTCATCATACAAAGTAATGACGATATCAACGACGATGTCACACATTGCATTGGGCAGCATGGACGAAATGGAGGATGACCTCTAGAGTATTGTGTAATGTTAGACCCC
>JAOTQR010079999.1:0-10163 GCA_025774065.1 Solanum ossicruentum
GGGGGTATTTATAGAAACCCAATTCCTCAAAATTACAACATAAGGGCTCCTAGTTTGCCTATTGATCAATTAGGTCCAAACTTCCTATTTTAATCCCATTGAGAACTTCCGACTCCAACTTAATTGTTATTCTTAATTTAACGAGAGTACGGGGTCTAACATTGTATGTCTTAATTTATTAAGTATGAATTTAAATACATACATATATATATATATATATATATATATAGATTGTAATTTTAATATATCATAAAGAAGTATTCGAATATAAGATTATATTCATTTTCAAACTAAGAAGAAATATACATGAATTGCAACAACGGAGAAGTATCGTATTGATTTATAAAAGCCAATGATTAGAGAGAGAGTCTCCCTTCTTTCTAAGAGGCTATTCTCCTCTCTACGTTCTATCAAATGAGCAAAATATCACAACAAAGCATGTCAAAGGCATAATATACAAATTTGATCCTAAACTTGGAGCGAAATTTTAAGTTAGAATTCCAACTTTCAAAGTGCACAAATAGGCACTCCAACTTGCCCATTCCTGAACATTTAAACACAACTCGTTGACCTGGCACAACATGTGTTTAACATGCAAATGAGACGCATATGATGGGCATTTGTGACCGTTTCAACGGTAAAAAAAGAATGATTTGACCCTTTTACCCCTACTACATATCTTTATATATATATATACTATTTATTTTCAAATTAAAAAACACGTTCTTCTTCTTCTTTTTAGCATTTTCCCCTCCATTTTTTAAACACATTTTTTGCCTCTTTTGATAAATAATAAATTCAAATATTTTTTGTCATTGTGAAAAAAGAGCTATAATGAAGATTTTTTGGTCCACAAATAATCCAGGTCGTTAGTTTCTTGGATGTGAAGATGGTCGAGTATGATATAAGAGTTTTTTTGTTTAAATTTTAATATTCAAGATTCAATTTTTATGGTTATTTTGTTGTTTGTAAACAGGTTGGATGTAAAATTTTTAGGTGGTGCGAAATGAATTATACTGAACATGCTAGAATTGCGATTTTGGAATTATAGAAAAGACTAAAAAATCATGATGAAGAAAAGAAAAAGATAAGAAGGAACTATCGAGTTTTGTTGATCATTGTGATACTATGTTAGATTTATAGAGAGTTCTTTATGTAGTAATTGTTAGTATGTTAATTTTCTGAATTATTTTACTTTTCAAAATTATTTTGATTGTTATGTGTTGTTTTTGAGGGATGACTACTTTTATCTCTCGTAAAATAATGCAAATCAATTTGACTTAACAAATGTTTAGCTTTAATTTTGAACAAGTTTGTCACACTTCAACAAGCATATATATCACAAAACAGTTTGCACATATGCTATACATGGATCAACATTACTTCAAAAAGCATCAACTTAACATAGTTTAAGTACCATAATGGCATCAAAGCAATTGTGAAAGCAATTAAAAATACATAAGTTGTTTATCAACATCATTATTTTTGTCTTGTTTTTCACCATGAAAACATATAATCAGCACTGTTGGAATCTTATGGAACCCATTTGGATTTGATTTGCAATTTTTTTCGCTGCGACAATAGTTGAAGTTGGTTTCCACTCATAGCATTCTTTCCTTTCCATTAAGCTAGGTGGTTTGAATCCAAGGTCAATATTTGTTTGTGATGCATCCTTTAATAACCCACTTGAGATCACTCTTTCACTTGCTCTTCCAGTCTGCATTATAAGTTTATATAATATAATAAGATAGATAAATAAAAATATAAAAGAATCATAAAAGAATATACTTACATTAATCACTTGTCTCCGGATTGTGTATATGTGTATACACGAAATCCTATAGTTTCTGAATTTTTTGTTCCAGCTGAATTTGTAGCACCAGTTGGTTGTTTCCTCTTATTTCTAGTAACTTTTGAGATTTCCAAACACAAAGAAGTGGAATGTTGAGTGCTTGATTAATGTGCAGTGGAGCGTGAAGGCTGTCCAGTTGAATATTGAGTGCTTGATTGGTGTGTAGTGGACTGTGAAGTCTGTCCTGTGGACTATGAAGGCTGTCCTATGGGTTGTGAAGGATGTGGAGTGGACTGCAAGGTTGTAGAGTGACATGCTAATCAAGGAAAAAATTAGATTAAATAAATATCATAAAATGAAATAGGAATGTTGTTTCCTACTACTTTACAACCGCTTTTGTTATGCCCAACTTGATGGCATTTGGAACATGTCATTTTGACCCATTCTTTGATGCTTTCCGCCACTACTTTTTTCTTGGTTCATCTTTATCTTTCTTCTACAGCTGGCTGGTCTTCCGGGCATTGACTTCACTTCAGGGGGCTCAGTTGGTGGGTTTTTGGTTTCAGACCACATAACCATATAGGTTATAGGCTGTAAGAAGTACTTATAAGCTTTCAGGAATGTACCTTTTCTGTACCAATAGTCCACATAATCTTCTGATTCTTTACCCATTCTTTTTTATTGTTTCTTGAAGCTTATGAACCCTAATGTCAAGTTGAGACATTATTCTATCCCTGATCTTCATTTCCACATACTTTGTTGTGCACAATTTACTCATGTTCTTTGTAAAATACCTATGAGTAGGATAGTAAATTTTCACACAAAAATCCCCTGTATCTTTATCCAAATTAGCAAACACTTCCCATTTATAGTTTCCTTGACATCTCACCCTAACTCTATGACGTTCATTGGGTTCAATCTTTAATTGAACTTTATTTTGCACAGCATAATCAGCAGCAGCCTTCTAAATTGAATTGTACTCCCAAAAATCATACTCAATTCAAAGAAAGATGTGGTACAAGAAGGATCATACCTCAATTTATTACTTTTTCTTCTTGAAGGTAGATCCACACCTTATTGTGCTAAAACATCGAGTTGTTCATCACTGTTTTCACCAGGTTCATCTGATGAAGCAATAAACTCTTCATTACCTCCTAATTTACCTTGATATTTGACTGCCTTATTGGTGAAAACACCCTCAAAACCTTTATGTATCCTAGCCTCTCCAAGCTCAACTTCTGCCTGTTTGGATTTGTCCTTAGACTTTGTCTTTCCCTCTCTAGCCTCACTTCTTTTTTGTTCTCTTTGTTTCTCCCTAAAAGTTCTTAATTCTTCATCAACTTCACTATCATCTTAATCTGGTACAGCATCTAAGTCATCATCTTCATAGTCAAAAGAATCACTAGTTTCTTCCTCTAAAGATTGTTCAATTCCACCTAACTCATCGATATCATCATCTAAATGAGAAATCCTAGACACTACCTCTGTCTCTACATTAACTTTTGGACCATATAATGGTCCCAACTGAGTTGTAGGCCCCATCTCTTCCACATGCACGTGCTTTAGAAATATATTGAAAGTCGATCCACTCCATAAATCTTTAATACAATTATACAGTTGGTTGTCACTTTGTAACTTGACAAATCTATGGGTAATAGGATCTTCAGTAAAAAATTCCTCAACTTTATCATACCCAATATCTTTTGCATACGATTTCAATTCCGTCAAAGAGAAGTGATCTTTGTCTATGGAGAAGACACATTTTTCAGACTTCGAAACATACCTACCTTTATAGAAGCGACCACCATGGTGGAAAATAGCGATAAGATGACCCGTATTTGTAGAAGAAAACTGAGACTACAACAACAAACTTCAAAAATGTCTACCAAAACTTAAACTTTAAAAATGAAAAAATCTAACATACCTGACTAAATTGAAGGACGACAGCAACAAAAAATGTA
Organism: Solanum ossicruentum; assembly: GCA_025774065.1. Lineage (NCBI taxonomy): Eukaryota > Viridiplantae > Streptophyta > Magnoliopsida > Solanales > Solanaceae > Solanum > Solanum ossicruentum. The sequence goes on from JAOTQR010079999.1 coordinate 3,754, forward strand.
AAATTTGATAATTTCCTACAATCAATCTTCACGAATTTCGTCAGAATAGCCGTGTGAAGCCATGTGAATTAGGGTTTTTTCTTAACTGAGAAGGGGCAAATTGAAGGATTAACGTGTTTTTTTCCTTTTATATTACTTTTTTTTTAATTTTTGGGTATAACATGTGTAAATTCAGCTGCGACATGTAAAGGTTCTGCTTGCGTGGATGAACGGGGCATCTCAACATTGGACGAAAAAAACACGTCAGCTCAATTGTAACTCACGGGTTTAGGCAACTTGGACCTTGTGTTTAAATGTTCAGGAATGGGCAAGTTGGAGTACCTATTTGTGTACTTTGAAAGTTAGAGTTCCGACTTAAAATTTCACTCCAAGTTTAGGGTCAAATTTGTGTATTGTGCCCATGTCAAAATAAGCCGAAATATAAGTAATTCATTCAAAATTTTATGGGTTGGGTTTAAGATAATTTTTAAAACAATTATATAACTAGGCAAACATATGATATGTATTTATATTATACAACTATAGGTTGAAAAAATTATAATTTATAGTTATAGTTAGGATTTTGTTGCTATTTCTCTCTCTCGCCTCTCTCCTCTCTTTCTCTTTATAATTTTTTGCCAGATATACAATTACCTATGTATATTTGCTGCATATATACAATTATTTTGAAAAATATATATAGTCAATTCGACATGTATACATATATAATTCGCCTCTCTCACTCGCCTCTATCCTTCCTCTCTTGATCTTGCTCTCCTCTCTCCTGCCTCTCCTAATTTAGCTTACCAGGTATACAAATACATATATATATTAGTTACACACATACAATTATTTGACAGATATATACGTACAATTTGACAAATATATATATACTAGTAAAAGTTGCCCGAGCACTGTCAGAACTTATAAATATGTTTGATTATTTTTACACTTGATCTTATTCGTATGACTAAATTTAAACTTAAAATAATTTTATTGGCTAATTGTAAATGATTCACGAATAGCGTTCAATAGCGAAATATAAGAAATCCAATTGCTTGTTCATTTCTTTTTCTCCTCTATCGTTACTGTTGGTTATAGTTTGTTTTTTCAATTTTGATGTGTATGGTTTTAACTTTGGATGAACTCAAGTTTGTAAAAAATGTTGTCCTTCTCTCTCCTTTGTGGAAAGTCCATCCTATTTGTTTGCAATTTAAATGTTGCACTGCCTTGTCATATTCCAAGAGTTCTACAGATAAGTTCACCTTAAGAAGCTAATAAACTGAATTAATATGCAACAGTAAGAGCCGGAACATGTGATGTGTGCGTTAGACGCACATCATGGGTTTGAAGCTGGTTGTAGAAAAAGACTAGTATTTAAGTGGAGAATAAAGGAACGGACCCTTTATCTAATGAATTTCAAGCCATAGTATAGATTGATTTGGTCGTGGTGAAGGGTAAAAATGAAGGAAAATTAAATAAGAATCGGAACATGTGATATAAGGAGGTCCCACTATTGTTGGTACGTAAAAATGGAGGAAAATGAAAATATTGCCAACAGGAATCGAACCTAGGGCACACAATGTACGATATCACACTTCAGCCACTAAGCCAAACAACGAAGCTTGTTGTAATTTAACCAGGCATTATTTGACCACTTTTTTGTATAAATAGTTTGGAAGTACTGAGGAGTAAAAGTAAAGGAAAATAAAAATGTTGCAAGTGAGGATCAATCCTGCAATGTACAAAACGTAATGCCGTGCTCCAACCGTTAGGCCAAGCAGCTAGTTTGACAATAAGAAGACACGTGGTAGTTTTATGTTTTTTGGTGGTGAAGGTAGCCACTACATATATATATTAGACCGATACAATTCGCATCTCTCAATCTCGCTTGTCTCTCTCCTCCCCTCTAGGTCATATATCTAAGGTTATATCGTGTAATTATATAAAATATAGTTATTTGATCATATTAAGTTTCAAGCTTAGGCTATTTATGAAAATTCTACTAATTTTTATTGAGTTCAATTTCAACCCGTTCAAGCCTTAACTCATTTCAAAAGAATCTTCAGTTGAGTCTAATTTAATCTCCAATTTCAACCTGTTCTAAGTCTCTTTACTTGCATTGATCTAATGTATGTTTTCTATTATTTATCTATTTATTTGTAACTTTTATTTTTATTTTTTTGAGTTAAAATCCAAATTGTAGTTATAAGATATAAATAATAATATTTTAAAATTATTGAGATTGAGTGTGTTATGACCCAATCCAAATTTTAGCCTATTTAACTCAACCTGTTTGAGCCCAAAATAAATTTGCACGGATCATAACCCAATCTGATTTCTATTTTAACTCATTTTAACATTCTCAATTTCAATCCGACCCACCCATTTTGACACCCTAATCACAACATCCGAAAAATGAAAACCAATAGACCAAGAAATGAAAATCACTAAACCAAAAAATATAGGAAGAAGGCCTGAAAATGAACAGGTTTCGTGGAGTAAGACAATTATACTCATAAACAAAAAGACTTTTTTGACAAATAAACATTCCTGGAACTATGTTATAGTTCAGGAAAATTTTGATGAAACTATAAACTATCTGGAAATTACTGATAATATTATCCCTTAAGTACTTAGGATAAAGAACACTTGTATTAAAATTGGTCCAAACTCTTGGGTTAAAATATGGGATACCAGTTCCTTCCTAGAAACTATTAGCCATTTGGAAACCTACAGATGCCTTACATTAATGGTTCATTGAGAGCTAGTTCTTGATCGTAAGAAAATGGGAGCCACAGTTTGTGGCATCATTTACATACTATAAAAACGATTTGGACATCATGTGGGAGACTTGGACCCAATATAAGGAATTGCCCTAAACAAAAACTATAAAGAACTAAGGAAACAACAATAGAGCAACCTCATATCAATGTAAATTTCATAAACAACGATAGATTTTTTTTCCACTTTATGACCTAATTTATAATATTAGATATGCATGTTATGATTTAAATTTTGTTACAAGCAAAAGATGGCATTGATTTTTTTGTTGCTGGTTGTACTAAAGTACAAAACGTTTGTTCCAACATTTTCAAGGCTGATAAATTCGGTATAATTCATAAATTGATGGCACTGTATTGCCCAAGAACTTCCACATAGAAAAGTTGCAAAAGAAGTCTGTAATAAGTTAAATACTTCATATAAAATGCTAAAATATGTCTGTCATCCCCTATAAAATGATAAAATCATGAACAGATCACAGACTTAAGTCCATGAAATAAGAAATAGAATCCATTGTTGAGAGAATTTTCTGGAACTTTTATTGAAAGAAGATGAATTACAAAGCTACCACTTCTAATTTGTAAGTGACTATATATATAGAAAAAGACTTGATCAGATGTTACTTTATCTAACTATGGTTAACTTAAATCAATATGATAATCAAGTGTCTAACCAACTAATGTAACCACTTGTAACTAACTGGAAGTAACTAACTTCAGCCTGTGTCAATCTTCATCTACTCAATATCCTCCCTCAAGCTAGGTGGTATGAATATTTTCTTCATGCCTAGCTTGAAACTAGATAAGAATGTTGAAGTTTACCAAGACTCTTGGTCAAGATATCTATTGGTTGTTTAGTGTTGATACGTATTTGGTTTGCACAAGACCATTATGAATTTTCTCTCTAATAAAGTGACAATCTATGTCAATATGTTTGGTGGGCTCATGAAACACAAGGTTAGCTGTTATCTGGAGTGGGGCCTTACTGTCACAATACAGAGTGACTGGCAAGTCCAACTCATTCAACTCCTTGAATAAGCCAATAAACCAAACAACCTCAGCAACAACTGATGCTAAACTCCTATACTCAGCCTCAGCTGAGCTTCTAAAAATAGTTGATTGCTTCTTAAATTTCTAGGAGATTAAAGTATCACCAAATTTAATCATATATACTATAATGGACTTTATAGTATTCACACACGAACCCCACTCAGCATCACAAAATCCCTGAAAAGACTTGGAATCATGAAAAGACATTAAAACTCCAAGTCCAGGAGCTTGTTTGACATATTTAACAACTCCAAGAGCAGCTTCCAAGTGAGATTGTTTAGGAGCATGCATAAACTGGCTCAAATTTTGGCCAAAAAAGGAATGTCTGGCCTAGTAACTGTAATACAACCTTCCAACAAGTCTTTGGTACTCTCTTGGGTCTACTAGAATTGGATCCTGATCAATTCCAATAGAACTATCATATTTACAAGTTGTCAGTTTTTGATTTACTTCAATAAGTGTATTCATAGGTTTGGGAACACTTAATCCTAAATCTGAGATAAGCTCCATTGCATACTTTCTTTGATGCATGAGGATGCCACCTTTTTGCCTAGCACACTCAATACTAATCTAAGATCACCCAAGTCATTAATTTTAAAATTATCTTTTAGGACCTTCTTAGCATCATCTATTAAGGCTTTATTGCTACCTGTGATTAATAGGTCATCAACATAGATCAGAACAATCACCATACACTCTTGGGACTTTTTAGTTAGTAAGGAATAATCTAGGTGCCTCTATTGGAAACCTGCTGAAACTAGAGCAGATATGAGCTTCACATTCCATTGTCTAGAGACTTGTTTTAATCCATATAGGGACTTAAGTAGTCTACAAACCATGGTATCCTTTGTGTTGTCGGCTTTGAAGCCTTGTGCCAATTGCATATATACCTCTTCATGCAAATCACCTTGCAAGAAGGTATTGTAAATATCAACCTATTGAATAGATCGACCGTTAGTAGCAGCTAGGGAAATCAATGTTCTTACGGTAACCATCTTGACAACAGGTGAGAAAGTTTCCTGATAGTCAAGACCTTCCTTCTGATTATATCCTTTAGCCACTAATCTAGCCTTGAATCTTTCCACTTGTCCATCAGCTTGTATTTGATCTTGAATACCCATTTACATCCAATTACCTTTTTCCATCTGGTAGGGAAACAATTTTCTAGGTTCCATTGTCTTTCGAAGCTTGTATCTCATCTTGCATTGCTTGGATCCATCTTGTATCATGGATTGCCCGATGAAAAGAGGTTGGCTCTGTCTTTGTAGAGAACTGGGCTATGTAACTTTAATATGCAATAGACAAACAACTGTAGTTAATGTTATCAGAAATAAGATATAGGCAGGAATATGTATATCTAGATTTTAAACCAGTGATGAAATCTTTCTGCCAGATAGGAGGTTTGCTAGATCTGCCTGAAGTTCTTTTAACAGGAACAAGATCTTTCATATGATTTGGAGTCTCAATCTGAGGAACATTTATAGACTGATCCATAGCAACAACTATCTCAAGTGCTTGAATGACAATATCTACTTCTAATAGTAGGGATGTATTATCCAAAAAGACAGTGTCTATGAGTTCAAATTCAGGTTGAGTATGCTGATTAAGACTGCAATCATCATCAATAGTTTGAACTTGACTAACAAGAAAGAATTCATCGTTAGAATCAGGATTAGAAATAACATTTATACATGTATTGCAAGGTTGAAAAGGAAAAATATTTTCATGAAAATGTACATTTTTACTAACGAAAAATGATTTCGTTTCTAGGACATAAAATTTGTATCTTTTTTGAGTAGTGCTATATCCAATCATGACTGACTTAATGGCTCTTACCCCAAATGTCCTCCTTGATCAAGTTGGTAGCATAACATATGCAACCAATAATCCTCATATGAGATAGATTAGCCTGTTTATTATATAACATGTAGAAAGGAGACTTGTTCCTTAAAACAGTAGAATAAACTCTATTAATGATATAGACTGCAACCATAATGCATTCTCCCCAAAATCTAATAGGTAAAGTGTTCCTGAAATCTAATGGCTTTGATAGTCTCTAGTATATGTCTATGTTTTCTCTTCACTACTCCATTCTACTATGGAGTATAGGAGCCTTAACTCTCATGAACGATTCCATGATTGATAAACAATTCCTTACACTGTGCAATGAAGAACTCACCACCATTATCATATCTAATAACCTGTACCTTCCTGTTAAATTGTGTAGTAATCATAATAAAAAAAATTCTTTAAGTATGGAACAAACATCAGACTTCAGATGCATTAAAAATACCTAAGTCCACCTAGAATGATCATTCACCAAGGTGAGCAAAAAATCTCATTTTATTATAGCAATTTTATATGGTCCTCATACATCTATATGGATCAAATCAAAACAATAAGGTGCTATATTATTTCTAGTTTAAAAAAGAAGCCTAAAGTTTCTTGCAATAAGACATATATCACAGTGATTCAACATAAAACTGTGTTTACTCTCGGCTTTGTTCAGTTTTCTAAGAATAGTCATAGGGACATGACCCATTCTCCTATGCCAGAGAATACTTTTTTCAATGTGTCTTGCTGCAGCTAAGGACTTTG
>JAOTQR010080000.1:0-10163 GCA_025774065.1 Solanum ossicruentum
GTAGCGACAAGGTCTGCGTACAATCTACCCTCCCCAGACCCCACTTGTGGGATTTCACTGGGTATGTTGTTGTTGTTTGTTTGTTTATCACTATTTATCTTCTTAAAGGTGTGTCAAATGTAGAGATCCCTTATAATATGTATAAAAAGCGCATAGATACAGTTTTGTTTTCCCGAGCCTTACCGACAATGGGTGCCAATCCGCCCTATTGGGACTTTGGGGCGTGACATGCACCTATGTTTCAAGCCTCATTTCTATATGTGAGAAGTGTATTAGCGTCATAAGAGACCTCTAGTACTTAAACGAGTTCAAGACCATTCTATAAATTGAGTTTTGAGTGTTGGATTGTGCTAGAGACAACTTTAAAAAATCACAACTTTTAGCACCCAAAAAATTGGATGACCCACGACATACCAAAAGAAATCCATTTGAGTTACCTTTCTAACGCAACTGGTTTCACTTTATTTCGAGTTCGGAGTCAAAGGTTATGGTCATTTACTGAAAATTGTCAGTGCAGAGTTGCACCTATGAGACCCAGTTACAAGTCATAATTCGGGCTACGACCCGTATGTGCAACTCGTAGAAAACGTTAGAAAGCTGTAGATTTCAGCCCCAGGCTTAAAGGCCACCTTCTACGAGTCGTAGCATGGTCTATGGGTCGTAGTGTGGGCTTGTAGCAAGTTCCAGAGACTCCAACAATTGGGTCAAAATTCAGCGATGGTCTCCGAGTGCCGGCCATGCCAAAGGTACCCTTTTGGGACGTGACAAAAATAGTCCTAAATCAAAAGTTAATTCTAAACATAAAGAAATTCTAATCCAGAAGTGAATTCTAAAACTAAAAAAATAAAAGATCAAATAATAAATTAAGAAAAATAGTGAAAAGACAATTGTGTCTAAAGAGGATCTTTTAATAAAAGGCAAAAAGTTCAAACAACATTTTTAAGGGTCTTCATACTTTTAATATAGTATAGATAGATAGATAGATATAGATTAGTCATTTTTTTTCTTTTTAATCGTAGTTTATTCATAATAAAAATATTACTAATTAAATAGCTCAATTCTTATTTCTTCTCTTTCTCTAACTTTTAAATAAATAGGAAATAATATTCTCCTCCCCCCCCCCTCCAATGTGGGACTTTTCGACGCGAATTCGGATTTAATCGGGCTCCAATATAGGTATATGACATCATGTAAAAAATTAAAAAATAATTAAATAGAATGACATCATGTGCCTTTTTAACCAATAATAAGGTCTTATATATAGGATTATAGTAGCTCCATCATCAATTTTCATTTAGATATCTAAAACATATCCTAATAAAATTAAAAAAATATTATTATTTCTCCAAGAGGGAAAACTTTAAGTATTTGGGGTCCATCATCCAGAGTAGTGGCGATATCGACGATGATGTCACACATCATATTAGGGCAGCATGGACTAAATGGAGGCTTGCCTCAGGAGTATTGTGTGACAAGAAGATACCACTTAAACTTAAAGGTAAGTTTTATAGAACAATGGTTAGACCAACGTTGCTGTATGGGGAAAAGTGTTCGCCTATTAAAAATGCTCATGTTCAGAAGATACAGGTTGCAAAGATGAGGATGTTGAGATGGATGTGTGGTCACACCAGGAGTGACAAGATTAGGAATGAGACCATCCGGGAGAAACTAGAAGTAGCCTCGGTGGCAGAAAAGATGGGGGAAGTGAGACTGCGATGGTTTAGGCATGTGCAGAGAAGGAGTACCGATGCTCCTGTTAGGAGGTGTGAGAGATTGGTTGTGGGAGCGACTCTAAGGGGTAGAGGTAGGCCGAAGAAACACTGGAGGGAGGTGATTAGACATGATATGGCGGAACTTAATATCACTGTAGACATGACCCTAGATAGAAAGAAGTGGAGGTCGCGTATTAGGATAGTAGGTTGATTGGTAGGGTTAGGTGTTTATATGGCCTTGGGGTATTATAGGGTTTATTGGCAGGGGTTCTCTTGTGTTCTTAATATCTGTCGTATTTGTGTGCTACTTTTACCTTTTTTATCATATTTCCATACTGTCTTATGTCGCATCTTCTTTTTTTGTTCCCTTTTCCTTTGTTCCTGTCATATCTAGTTCTTTCTGCTCATGGGTTTTGAGATGGAGGTCCACAGGAAACAGCCTCTCTACTTCTAAGAGGTAGCGATAAGGTCTACGTACATTATAACCCCCCTCCCCAGATCCCACTTGTGGGATTCTACTGGGTATGTCGTCGTCGTCGTCGTCGTTGTTGTTGTTGTTGTTATATTATTATTATTTCTAATTAATTTTTTCAAATTGAAGTAGGATAAACATTTTTCTAACTAAAAACACAAAAATTAGGGAAAAATGTGTTTAAAAAGAAAAAATAATACATATTTATTAAGAAAAGGGGCATTTTGGCTCATTAAGTAACAATAGGGGCATCTTTGGACCAAACTATTGATTCCTAGAGCATTATTAGACCAAATATTACTATTATCTGAGAGCATTTTTGTTCAATTTTTTGCATAGTTTAAAAGTATTCTTTTTACCATTTTACAAATATTTGAAAGAGAATTTCATAAATAGTGTTAATTTCGATGTGAGAATGGATACACTATATTCACTGTATTCATATGCATAGTATCTCAACTAAAATTCAACAAATACAAAATCAATGTACAGACAATCACACACACTTCAACACATTTTAAGATTAATAATTGAATCTTTTGGCCAAACTAATATGAGTGAAGCATGCACACTGTATTTTGTTTACTAGCTAACTAGTGAAGAGTAATCCAAATGATATATTTTACGGGAAAGGGTAAAAAAATATTCTTAAATTATGTGAAATGAATAAAAAAATCATTCATATATAGTTTGATCCAATAATACTCCAATTGTGACTAGATGGCTCAAAAATTCTCTTTTTCAAATAAATTTATTATCATTTTCTTTTAAAACACTTCTTGCTCCTAATAAAAATATCACTTTTGAAGCCATATTTTTATTTTCTTTCTTTTAAACAACTTTACCAAATAAAAATAGACTAAATTCTGCCACTAAGTAACATATACTATTTAATTATATATCATAGTTATAGTTTTAAGCAATTATCGTTCGCCAGTAATATTTCATCCGAGTTGTTGGGAGCTACTTCTAAATTTGTGTATTGGTCGTAAGTTATAAAATGAATTTGTATATTGGCAGTGAATTATAGAAATGGAAATACTCATAGCAACAAAGCTTCCTACTATGTTTGTATATTCGTAGCTAATTATACAAAGAGATATGTATATTGATAGTGAATTATACAAATGGAAATAGAAATAGAATTACTTCATGTATCCTTTTATTGGATAACATATCACACATATAAGATCGTAGGACACCCACCATTAAATTTATTTAGATAAAGATAAAAAAAATAAGATTTTTTCTTTCTTATTGAAGTGTGATAAATATTTGCTAATAAAAAAATATTATTAGGAAAAGAATGTGTTCAAAAGAAAATAAATAAAATATTTATTTGAAAAATGACATTTTCATTAAGTGACAATAAGGACATTTTTAACCGATGTATTGACAGCAAAGACATTTTTGGACCATGCTATAGACAGAGGATATTTTTGTCCATTTCACATAGTTTAATGAAAATTTGACCCCTTTTTTCATATATGTTAATATGGTTAAGTTATCTAACTAAAAAAAAATTTGAGTTAAGGTGTCAATTTGTGTAACATACCAGAAGTTCACACCTTAGATTAGAAAATACCGGAAGTTCACTCAATTTGTGTAACATATCGGAAGGTGTCAATTTTTTTACCCTTATCCATTTTATCCTAGGAGGAAATAATACACAACCTCAGGTATAGTGAGGGGATTAAATTCTTTAAGGACACATAGTGAATTCTATGGATTCAGATACTTCTTTTTTTCATCTTTTTATTACTTTTGATTTACTGGTTTTTGAAAACTTCTTTAGAATCTTTGTGGTTATTGTTTTCACAAAGTTTTGTTCTACAAAAGTTTTGCTTTGCAAATTTTTATCCTACAAAAGTTTTGTTTACTATAACACAAAAGTTTTATTTACTGCAAAAAAAAAAATTTATTAACAAAAGTTTTTGTTCTATGTATTTTAGTAATACATAGAGAACAAAAATCTTAAGGAATTTAATATTTTATTTTTCCCTTTATCTATTTCTAATTTTAAAATTTCTGAATCTTCTGAGAGTTGAATATTTATCTATTTGTGAAAGAAAAAATGATTAACTCAAATGAAGTGAATATTGGAACGATGACTGCTACAATACCATCTACTGCATCTTCAAGTCGTTCAAATGTTGCGCCTACAATTCCACCGGCAGAAAAAGCTACAAAAAAATTTTGGTGTAGATTTTAAGAGGTGGCAGCAGAAGATATTCTTCTACTTGACTACCCTAAGCCTACAGAGATACACTAATAAGAGTGTTCCTGTACTGGCTGAAGGAACACTGAATGAGGAAAAATTTTTGGTGACTGAAACTTGGAGGCGCTCAGATTTTCTATGTAGGAATTACATTCTGAGTGGCTTGCAAAATGACTTGTACAATGCATACAGTCACATTAAGACATCCAAGGAACTCTAGGATGCCTTGGGAAAAAAGTACAAAACTAAAGATATTGGAATGAAAAAGTTTATTATGGAAAAATTCCTGGACTACAAAATGGTAGACTGTTAAATTTATGGTTACCCAAGTTCAGGAATTGCAAGTTATAATTCATGATCTCCTTGCAGAAGATATTAATTTATTTAATAACTGATTTAGATGTATTAAATTTGTTCTTAATACTCACACAATCTTTAATGTAGGATTGGTTGTGAATGATGATTTCCAAGTAGCAGCCATCATTGAGAAGTTACACACGCTTTGGAAGGACTTTAAGAATTACTTGAAACACAAACGCAAGGAGATGACTATGGAAGACCTTATTGTTCGCTTGAAAATTGAAGAAGATAATAAGGCGGTAGAAAAGAGGTCACAAACAAGTTCAACAATAGCTGGGGCAAATATTATTAAAGAAGGACCAAATGTCAAAAAGAGAAAGAAAATGTTTTGACTAAAAAACAATCTGCCTAAAAAGAAGTTCAAGGGTAACTATGATAATTGTGGGAAGGATGGACATAAAGCTATTAATTGTTATTCTTCAAAGCAAAATAAAAAGAATCAAGCAAATATGATTAAGAAGAACGACGAAGTGGAGAACTTATGTACCATGTTGACTCAATACAACTTGGTAGGAAACCCCAAGGAGTGATGACTTGATTCTGGAGCCACTACACATATTTGTACTGAAAAAGAAGCCTTTGCAACATATGCCCCTACTGCACCTGATGAGACTATTTACATGGGAAATTCTTCCACAGCAAAAGTTGAAGCTTATGCCAAAGTATGTTTAAAGATGACATCCGCAAGGTGGTGAATCTAAACATAGTTTGTCATGTTCCATAAATGAGGAAGAACTTAGTTTCTGCTGGTCTCTTGGTCAAGAATGGATTCAAATGTGTTTTTGTTTGTAATAAAATTGTCATTAGCAAAAATGATATGTTTTTAGGAAAAGGCTACCTTACTGAAGGTCTTTTCAAACTGAATGTAATGATTGTTGAAAATGATAAAGTTAAGACTTCTTCTTATTTACTGGTGTCAAATGATCTATGACATTCACGTCTAGGACATGTAGATTATAAAACCTTGCAAAAAATGAGTAATTTGAATTTATTGCCAAAGTTTGAAAGCAAACAGTCAAAATGTCAAGTATATGTGGAATCTAAGTATGTTAAGCATCCTTGTAAGTCTGTTGAAAAGAATTCAAGTCCTTTAGACTTAATTCACACAGATATTTGTAATATGAAGTCAATACCTTCTCATGGTAGAAAGAAGTATTTATCACATTTATTGACGATTGTACGCAATATTGCTATGTTTATTTACTTAGTAGTAAAGATGAGGCAATGGAAGTATTCAAACAGTACAAAAGTGAAGTTCAAAAACAACTTAATAAACAAATCAAAATGATCAGGAGTGATAGGGACGGAGAATATGAATCTCTTTTTGAGGAAATATGTTTGAAACATGATATTATTCATCAAACAACAACCCCTTACACACCAAAATCCAATGAATTTGCGGAAAGAAAAAATTGAATACTCAAAGAGATGATGAATGCCATGTTAATTAGTTCTGGTTTGCCCCAGAATTTATAAAGGAAAGCTATCCTTATGGCTAATCAAATACTCAATTGAGTTCCCCATAGTAAAACACAATTTATTCCATACGAAAAATGGAAAGGGAAGAAATTCTAACCTTGAATACTTAAAAGTGTAAGGGTGTTTGGCTAGGTCCAGATTCCTAAACCTAAAGGACAAAAATAGGACCTAAGATTGTTGATTGTGTATTCATAGGATATGCCTTGATTAGTAAAGCATATCGATTTCTAGTGCATCAATCAGAAAATCCTGGCATTCATGTTAATATGGTAATTGAATCAGATCATGCTGAATTCTTTAAAATAATATATTAGTATCAGAAAGAACATGATTCAACTAATGAAGAAATTAAATAGCCTCGAGAAAAAACAAAAGAGAGTGATCATAATGAGTAAAACCCAAGGAATAGCAAACGTCAAAAGACATATACTTTCTTTAGACCTGATTTTGTAACATTTTTGTTAGAAAATGAGCCTCGAACTTTCAAAAGAAGTTATGACTTCTTCAGAAGAACAATATTGGAAAGAGGCAGTCAATAGTGAGATTGAATCCATAATGAATAATCATACATGGGAATTGGTTGATCTTCCTCCTGGAAATAAACTCTTTGGGTCTAAATGGATTTTCAAAAGAAAAATTAAAGTTGATGGCACTATTGACAAATACAAAACGAAGCTTGTTGTTAAAAGATTTAGACAACGTGAAGGTCTTGACTACTTTGATACGTACTCACCGGTAATAAGAATTACTCAATTCGAACATTAATAGCATTAGCTGCGGTGTACGGTCTATAAATTCATCAAATGGATGTCAAGATAGCCTTTTTGAATGGAGATTTGGAGGAAGAAATCTATATGGAGCAACCAGAAGGGTTCATAGTTCCTGGAAATGAAATGAAGGTATACAGACTTGTTAAGTCTTTTTATGGACTCAAACAAGCACCCAAACAATGGAATGCAAAATTTGACCAAACAATGTTCTCAAATGGTTTTAAAATTAAAGAGTGTGACAAATGTGTTTACATTAAAATCACTCCAAATAAAATTGTCATTGTTTGCTTATATGTGGATGGTTTGTTAATAATGAGTAATGATATTGCTAACATAAATTACTACTAAGCGTATGCTTGCTAACAAGTTTGACATGAAAGACCTAGAAGTTGCTGACTTGATATTAGGAATTAAGATTCACAAAACTCCTCAAGGTCTGGCATTGTCTCAATCTCATTATATTAAAATGGTGATAGAAAAATTCAAGTACCTAAACTACAAAAGTGCAAGAACTCCAATTGATCTGAATCTTGATCTGGCTAAGAATAAAGGTAAAAGTCAGTCTCAATTGGATTATGTTAGAGTATTGGGAAGTTTAATGTACATCATGAATTGTACGCGACCAGACATAGCTTGTGCTCTAAGTAAATTGAATCGGCATACCAGTAATCCCAATCAAACTCATTGGATGGCGATGAAACAAGTTTTGGGGTATTTAGAAGATACTCAAAAATTTGTTTTGCACTATAACAAGTATCCAACAATTGTTGAAGGACATAATGATGCAAACTAGATTATTGGGTCAATTGAGACTAAGTCCATAAGTGGATTCGTCTTTACCATTAGTGGAGGAGCAATCTCATGCAAATCATCCAAACAAACATGTATAGCTCAATCTACAATGAAGAGGCTGAGTTCATCGCCTTAGACAAGGCTGGTGAAGAAGTTGAATGACTTCAGAATTTCTTAGAAAATATTCCATTTTGGCTCAAACCAATGGTTCCTATATGCATACACTGTGATAGTCAAGCGCCGAACTGGAGCGTTATGTATAACGGTAAGTCCCATCACATACGACGAAGACATAATACTGTTAGGCAACTACTCTCTATTGGAATTATCACAATTTACTATGTTAAGCCAAAGGATAATATGTCGGATCCACTTACAAAAGGCATAACTAGAGAGGGAGTTGAGAGGTCATCAAAGAGAATGGGACTATGGCTGAGGACAAATCATCGAGGTGGTAACTCTACCTAAAAGACTGGAGATCCCAAGATCTAGGTTCAAGGAGATCAAACAAATTCATTGATGACGGTTCAACATTGTCAAAACTATGAATAATGTCCATTCTCATGATAAGACAATGTTCAGGAATAAGGATAAGGTAATATTACCTTTTAATAGTTTCTAAGTTTGATACAGGGTGTATCAAATAGTGTATCTATAGGATAACACATTTAGAAATCACCTATGTAAGTGTGAAGTGTAAGTCGCTTCAAGTAGAATCTGATAAGGCCAGTTCTCTATGAATTTATGAACCAGGAAGTGTTCATGGGTGAAACGAACAAAATAATAATAACCAAGACCAGTTAAAGGGTTAATTGTGTGACTTATGTTGCCTAGGTGTACAACAAAGATCGACGGTTCAAAGATATCACATCTACCGATTGACCAAGTATATTCGACATATGTTCACTATTGAAAGTTCAAAGCGAAACCTACTTATCCAAATGCAATTAGTCCTTACTTACGAATCACATAAGTTTTTTCATGCATGTATTTTATTTATTTTTATTTTTTAAAAGAAAAATAGTCATGCTCATTCACGTGGGGGATTGTTGGGTTTTAAAAGTGTGAATGGAAATGAAGGATTGTGACTTTTCTAATGGTCACGACTTTTCTAAAGGGTCACGACTTTTCTACAGAGTCATGGCTTTTCCTAAGTGTGATGATCTTTCTAAAAGATTATGTCTTTTCCATACAGATGTGACTTTCTAAAAAGGCACAATAAACACCCATTGTTGGCTATAAATAGAGATGTCTTCTCTTATTTTTTGAGATAACATTTCCTTCATCTGCATACATTTCTTTCAAATAAAAGTAAAGTCTTAGTGTGATTTTGTTGTTGCCTTTTGAGTTTACTGAAGTTATTGAAATTTGAGGTACTGCTACTTCTTTAACAGGTATATCCGTTTTATCCTGCGAGGAAATAATCCACAACCTCGGGTATAGTGAGGGGAAAAAATTCCTTGAGGACACACAATGAATTCTGTGGACTCGGATACTTCTTTTTTTTCCATCTTTTTATTGCTTCTGATTTACTGATTTTTGAAAACTTGTTTAGAATCTTTATTGTTATTGTTTTCACAAAGTTTTGTTCTACAAAAGTTCTACTTTGCAAATTGTTTTTCCACAAAAGTTTTGTTTACTGTAACACAAAAGTTTTGTTTACTGCAAAAAAAAATTTTATTAACAAAAGTTTTGTTCTAAGTATTTTAGTAATACATAGAGAACAACATTTTTCACAAAAAAATTTTACTGATCATAGATTCTTTTACAAATCATATTTTGGGCTCATGAACCAGAGTTTGGAAACTCAGATTTTTTCTGACATGTGCAGACACTTCCAATCTAATTTTCACAAATGAAATCTACGGTCCGTAGATCAAACGATAGATTGTAGATGATCCCCATGGATTGATGCTGGTCAGCTTTTTTATGTCAGAGTTCTTTTATTAGTCTTTTCTATTTTTATTAAGCCTAAGTCATGATGTATTTGGGGTAAAATAACGCCAGAAGTCACTTAGTTTCTTTTCATGTCACGATTCGATTTCTTGAGATGTGATGACACCTACTATACCTTGTTAGTAGATAAGTCAACCTATTGGTTGACTTGCTCAATATTTTTAAGGCAATATATATGATTATAAAAAAGTAAATATATAATTATTTTTATATATTATGGTAAAATATCAAATGAGTCCAATATACCTAAAATGAAATTGTAAGTATGGTATTTTTAATGGATTAACAATTTATTAGTTAAGAAAATTGAATAATTCGCCCCGGTCCCTGTCACACCCCTCCCTGGGGTCGTGACCAGTGCCCGATATGGGCGCCTGAACACATTCTAGTCCGTATCCCCTCAT